>CAKNYM010042531.1:0-49276 GCA_932195095.1 Andricus curvator
ACTCGAGGTAGGCCGTCAAATCGGGAACTCCTTAATAGATCCAGAGCTAGCAGTTTAGGATCGAGACAACTTTTTGATAAATGGAGACAGGGGGGAGGGTTTGCGGATAAAAGAGATGAGGGGGAGAAGACGGAAGACAGTAAAAGATCAAGGGAAGAAGAAGAGGGGTATGAGCAGGGAGATGAAAAGTTGCGGAAAAAGATAAAAAAGAAGTCTCCAACGGAGAGGAATAAAGCAATAAGGAAAGCCGATCTAGAGAGCCTGGAAAATCTAATTAAGGGTTTTAGAGAGGAAACGAACCGAAGTCTGAATGGCATGCAAAAGCGAGGGGAGGAGGTTTGGGAAGAAATGAGGAAAGTTAGAGAGAAGTGGGAAGAATGGGATCTGGTGTGGCGGCAAGAAAAAGATAAAGTTTGGAAGCAGTTGGAGGATATTGAGAAAAATCAAAGGATAAGTGAGAAAGAGAGAAAATCGGATATGGAGAAATTGGCAGAAAGAGTGAGAAAGCTAGAGTGTAAGACTGAGGATATAAAGAAAGGGAATGAAGGGGTAAGAGAAGGAGAGAGTATAAAAGAAAAGAATGAGAACGTTATCCTAGAAAATGTGAGAATGAAATCAAGATTGAGAGAGTTGGAAAGAAAAATGGAAGTAGAAGAGAAGACAAAACGGAGTAGCAATATAGTGATTAGAGGAATGAAAGTGGATAGTGAATCAGGAAGAGAAGAAGTGGAAAAGTTGATGGGTGAAATTGGGGCAAAAGTGCACGTGGAAGAGGTAAATGGAGTCGGAAGGAAGATGGAAGGTAAATCGCGCATGTTTATAGTGAAAGTGAGAAATGAGGAAGAAAAAGTTGATATCTTGAGAAAGAAGAAAGCTCTAAAGGGAAGGGAAGAAAGGATAGAGGAGGATTTGACGTGGAATGAAAGAAGAAGAAAGTGGATGATGAAACAGAAAGCATGGAGTGAAAGAGTGAAAGGGAACACGGTATGGATAGGGAAAGACAGAATGTGGATAAATGGGAATGTGTGGATATGGGATGATGAGGAAGATAAATTGAGTGAAGTGTGTAGGGAAGGCCCATGGCGACGAGGGCAAAAAGTGGAGACTAAGGATATAAGGGAGGAGGTAATGGGAACAGTAGAGTGTGAAAGGAAAGAAGTAGGAGAAAACGGAGCGACGGGGTTTCCAGAAAAGTAGGGAGGGGATATAAGGACGAAAAAAGGGAGAAAGGAAGGAAGAATGAAGTGAGAGTAGCGTTTTGGAACGTATCAGGACTAATGAATAAAGATGAAGGATTCTGGGAAGAGTTGAAGAAATGGGATGTAGTGATGTTGAGTGAAACCTGGGTAGATGAGAAGGAGTGGAAGAGAGTGAAGAGGAAGTTACCCAAGGGATATATTTGGCAGATGCAAGGGGCAAAGAAAGATAAGGTGAAGGGAAGAAAGAAAGGGGGTATGGTGTCAGGAGTGAGGAAGGAATTGGTGGGAGAAAAGAGAATAGAAATGGGATTTGAGGAAACTGATGGAGTTATAACGAGAATGGTGAAGATAGGAAAAAGAAAAGTGAGGATAGTTTGCGTTTATAGGAGAAGGGGAGAAGAAGAAGGTTGGAGTGTGATTAGGAAATGGGTGGCGAAAAAGGATGACGAATTAGTGTTGATAGGAGGTGATCTAAATGCGTGGACGGGGGAACAGGGAGGGGAAATATGGGATGAAGAGTGTGAGACTTTCAGGAGAAAATCGAAACACAAACAGGTGGACCAGGAGGGTAAGACTATGTTGGAAATCCTGGGAGAAACAGGGTGATTTATTTGTAATGGGAACTCGGAAGGGGATGAGGAAGGCGAGATTACGTTTGCAGGGAAAGGGGAAACAGTGATTGACTACATTCTGGCCGAGGAAAGGATAAGGAGGCTGTTAAAAAGAATGGAAGTAGGGAACGAAATAGGGTCAGAACACTTCCCGGTCATTGCAACGTTGAAATGCGGGAATTGGAGAAGAGAGGGAAGGAAGAAGGAGGGAGCGACACGGAAAAAAGCAAAGATGGGTAAATGGGGAGTTGATAAGCTGAGAGAATATACGGAAAGAATGGAAGAAGAGAATGGTTTGATTGAAGATGGGGGAGGTGTGGATGAGATGTTGTGTAAGATGAGGGGAAGGGTAGAGAAGATAGTGGAAGAAATTAGGCCAAGTGAGGAAGAAAGAAGGGAGAAGAGAGGATGGTGGGATGCGGAATGTGTGGAGAGTAAAGAGCGCATAAAGCTATCATTAAAGAATTGGAGAAAAGGAGAGATAGACAAAAAGGAGTATAATAAAAGAAAAAGGGAACACGAGAAATTACTGGATGTCAAACGACAGGAGGAGAAGGTAAGGTACATGGAGGAGGTAGAAAAAGCAATAAAGGAAGGAAGAGAATGGGAGGTGATCAATAGAGAAAGAAGTGAATGGAAAGAAATCAATGAAGAGATAAGTATGGATGAATGGACGGCATATTTCAAGAAATTGCTAGGAGGGGTGGATAGCAAGGTGAGGGGGGATGGTAGAAAGATCAAGGAGGGAGGAATAGAAGGTGGGAATGAGTTGACCAGAGAGGAGGTGAATCAAGCAATTGAGAAGTTAAAAAGAAATAAGGCGACAGGAGAGGATGGGATGGAAAATGAAGCGTTGAAATTTGGCGGAAGAAGGGTTAGAGAAGAGATTTGGGAAGTATGTAATAGAGTATGGAGAGGCGAAGGATGGCCGAAGGAGTGGAGAACAGGTTTGGTAGTTCCTTTATTAAAGAAAGGAGGGGGGCAAAAAGTGGAAGATTATAGAGGAATCACTCTCATGCCAGTAACGTATAAGATTTACGCGGAGGTGCTTAGGAAGAGATTAGAAGAACAGGTAGAGGAGAAAGAAAGTATTCCACACAATCAAACAGGATTCAGAAAGGGGATGGGGACAGTGGATAACATTTTCGTACTAAATTATTTAGTTAACAGGAACCTGGGACTGAGAAAAGGAAAACTAGTCGCACTTTTTGTAGATTTTAAGGCAGCTTTCGACTCGGTGAATAGAAAAGTTTTGTGGAAGGCAATGAAAGAAAGGGAGGTGGACGAAGATCTGATTGAGAGGATAAAAGAGGTCTTTACGGAGACAAAGACAAGGGTGAGAATAGGGGAACAGAAAGGAGAGGAATTTTGGACAGGGAGGGGTCTTAGGCAGGGGTGCCCGCTAAGCCCGTTGTTGTTCAGCATCTTGTTAGCAGACCTAGAAAAGAAAATGGGAAGGAAAGGTAAAGGGGGTATTGTCCTAGGAAATAAGAGAATATACTCGTTAGCGTACGCGGACGATGTGGTGCTTCTGGCAGAGAATGAAAGTGGAATGAACTTGCTAATGAAAGGATTCGAAGAGTACGTGAGAGAGAAAGACCTGACAATTAATGTGACAAAGACAAAAATAGTATGTTTCAGGAAGAGAAAGAATGAAGTAAAGTATGGATGGAAGATAAATGGGGAAATGGTGGAAATGGTAGAGGAATTTTGTTATTTAGGATTCTGGTTCGAAGCGGGAGGTGGAAACGATCTGCAAGTGAAAAAAAGGATGGAAAGTGCGAGTAAGGTGATGGGTCAAGTGTGGGGGATTGGAAAAAGAAGATTCAAAGAGGACTGGAAGATGAGAGTATGGCTGTTTGACTCACTGGTATGGTCTGTGATGTGTTATGGAGTGGAGATTTGGGGATGGAAGGAGTACAAAAAAGTAGAAAACATGCAAGAGAGATTTCTGAGATGGGTTATGGGAGTGAGTTGGAACTGCCCAGGTTATATGTTGAGAGAAGAAACAGGAAGAGAGAACTTGGTGATAAGGCAGAGGAAAAGGGTATGGAATTTCGAAGAGAAACTTAAGAGTGGTAAGGGTAGCAAAGTTGCACAAGCATGCCTGCAGGAAATATTAGATAGAGAGAGGAGAGGAAACACGGGACATTCAAGATGGGAGGAGGAGAGATGGAAAGTGAGAAGAGAATGGAGAATGTGTGACGAGGGGAGGGAGTGGCAGGTAGTAGAGGGGGAAATGAGTAAGAAGCAGGAAGAGCAGAGGTGGGAAAAGATTATAGAGTCAAAATATAATAAATGGTATAGATTCATCAAGATGGAAGGGGTCCCAGAATATTTAGGAAAATTGAAAAAGGAGAGCAGGTGGTCCAGAATGATACGCTTCAGAATGGGAGAAGGTATGAATGAGTGTAAATATTGGATGAGTGAAGAAATGAAAATGTGTAGGGTATGTGGGTATGAAAGGGAATCTTGGGAGCACGTGTTGGAGAGATGTACAGGGGAAGAGGAAGGGGGAAAGAGCGTTGTAGATAAAGTTAGGTGGATACTGAGCGGTTGTGGACAAGGGGAAAAGTGGATGAAGAGCTTAGAAGAGAAAAGGGAAGAGAGAATGCATGGAGAAGGTGAAAACCAAAATTGAAATATGGATAAGGAAAATTAGTGTTGCGTGTCTTTGAAAAGCTTGAAGAATAATGGTAAGAGGAAACGGAAGCCCTGGAAGGTCTCGCGCACTTGTTAGATAATAGTTATTAGCTAGTAAGATAATAGTTAAGAACTTGTAAATAATAAGAAGGCGAAGCGACTATAGGTTAAGATAAGCATAAGGCATAGAGGATAAGAGAAATTGTAAAAGATGTAAAGGGAACGGAGCCCTCAAACCCGTAAAAGGGAGAGTAATAAAATACTACTACTACTAGTACTTCAAAAATATTACAAATTAAAAGTGAAAAGAAGAAATAAATTTCACTTAAAATTTATTTGCGATTAGAATTATTGAAATTTTTTAATTTATACCAATGCATGTAATTTAAAAACAAGTTGAAAAATAAATTAAATTGATTAAGAAATTTTTTAAATATAAGTTAATTTTCACGCATCTTCATGATGACGAAATGCGACTCATAAAGCTCGCAGCATGTGCCCATCTTCCGTGCTAGCGAAATGTGACTCATAACGCTCGCAGCTAAGTGACCATCATATATTTCTGGCGAGATGCACGCGTTCTCGCACGCATTGCATGAGAATCACGAAATGCGGGTGACGTGCGTCGCACGCACTGTTATTTGGGATCACTGGTCAACAAAATGTGACCTATGGGCTCGTGGAATGAGATGTCATTTCCGGAGTAGTACTTTGTGCTGAATCCGAATCTGGCCTCCATTTTTCTCCAGCACGTCAGGTTTTGGAGACTTTTTAAATCAAAATTTTGTTTGAAAAATCACAAATCATGAGATAAAATGCTGTAAAAAATTTTTTCAATGAAAAGCATATATTATTTCAATGCATTTCTTAATGCCGAATCCAACGGTGGGCTTGTTTTTTTGATATCTGGGTAACCGTACAAGATATTGTGTGGTCTTTTTTCGAATTCAAATTCGTCATCGATACGTCAGATTCTTGACTGAACCGCGGTTCAGTTGACGGTCGTAGGGTCTTGGGACCAAAAGAGAGCCACGCGTGCCAACAAAATACTCGACCCCAGGCAGAGCGAAAGTGCGTCACTTTTCGTCGGGAACTCGTCGAGAGATCATATATTGCGAATTTCGTCGGAGGTCGATTCCCACCATTATAAGGACTGTTACTAATTATAATAATTGTCGAACCACAACGGAAATTGTAACCATTTTGGATTAATTCGACGAATAATTTGACGTTTTGGAGTCTGTAATGACAAAATTTATAAATGGTATCCCTGTTGAAACCATCTTATA
Organism: Andricus curvator; assembly: GCA_932195095.1. Classification (NCBI taxonomy): domain Eukaryota; kingdom Metazoa; phylum Arthropoda; class Insecta; order Hymenoptera; family Cynipidae; genus Andricus; species Andricus curvator. Next base: position 5,743 of record CAKNYM010042531.1, read on the forward strand.
TAATCTCATAAAAAAAACCTATAATTTGATTTAGCCAGGTATTTGCACCATAAATTTCTTATATAATCTCTTAAATATCTAAATAAAAATTTCAGATGAAAATTTTTTTTAGATTGTACAAGGATTTATCAGACAACATTATTTTTTTAAAGTTTTCTCATAAAACGAATATTTTATTAGAATGTACTTGATTTTTTTTCTTCTATAAGAATTTATAAGTGTATTAAATTATACTTCATCTTACTTGATTTTATAAAATCAATTTAATTAATTTCCAAAAGAGATTTTACCAGTTATTTAGAGTACATATTACTAAATTTTTTATAATATTCGAAGAGTTTTTTCTGTACCATTCAAACAATATTTTTTTAGATTTTGTAGGTTTTTTCTGAAATATTCTTGCTTAACATATTTTAGGGATTTTTATTGGTGCAATATTATATACGATTTTATCTGTTTTTTTTAAAGTATATAAGTTTGATTCACGAAAGAGATCTTATTTGACATTTGCAATCAATAATACTGGAATTATCAATATATTTAATTTTTTTTAAATAATTAACTTTTTTAAGATTTTATAAGTATTTTCAAATAAAAAAATGGTTCCATATTAAGCACATTAATACTATTTTTCTAGATTTTGTAAGTTTTTTCTGAAATATTTCTGCTTTGTCATGTTTAATATATTTCATGGATTCTTATTGGCGCAATATTATATAGGATTTTATCTGTTTTTCTAAAGTATATTAGTTTGATTGACGAACGAGATCTTACCTGATATTTACAGTTAATAATACTGGCAGTTTTTACATATTTTTATTTATTTTTTAAAAAATAATTATCTTTTTTTTCAAATTTCATAAGCATTTTCAAATAAAATACATTTTTTTATTTTAATCAAGTAGAAAAACAGCCTCACTGATCCAAAATCTTACTAATAAAATTCGTGTAAAATCTGTTTAAAAACTGTAGTATAAGGCAGGTTAAAACTAATAAAGTTTAATTTTAGATGTAAAGTTAAGTTTAAGATTTCAAATACTTGTAAATTCTTATCAAAAATTGCAAAAATCATGTACTTACAAGGCTTTGTGCATCCGCCATGTTGTGCAAATTTTTTGAGAGTAAATTTTGAGTTGTTTCTTGCCTTTTTTTTCCTCTTCTTCCCTTTCTGCTTTTGCAACAGCACTTTGTTAGGGTCCGTCAATTTCTGAAGCCGACTCTAGTTTGCTGTTTGGCCGACAACGAATTCGTTCGCTTATTATTAAGCTTTGTAACTCTTTTTCACTTTCTAGAAAAAAAGTTTTTTTTCAGATGACATGCTTTTTTAAGAACGATTTACACTGATCACTAAATATCACGTTACCAGAACTTAATAGAATTTGTGCATCTCTGGTTGTATTTTCACCTACCACCTTATATTTTTTGTCTTTTTTAAACACGTCCACAACATTGGGCACTTTCGCACTCTCGATTTTATCGAAAGACAAATCACTGTCACAATATTTGATATATAACCACATGTTTCCACCTGAGCCGCAAGCCTCCTCCCGGTGCACGCATTACAAGGTGTATAATGAGAATAAGAAAGCACCCAGCTAACCTGTTACCATCCTGAAAGGTTCCTGAATGATCACATGTTATCAGAGGAATTGTTACTTGTATCTCAGTCTCCTAGCAGGTAACGGCATAATCGCCGTAGTTTACTAGGGAGGCTTGTTTGCAACCGTTCCCTGTCAGACTAGTAACATGGCGGTAACAGCCGGCAGCGATCTTCATTTATACATATACATTTTGGGTCTAACCTCTATAATGTAATTTCTTTTTCGTAAGGGTTCAGCTGATAAATATCTGTTTTTTTATAAAAGCTTTGTTCACATATTATCTCCCTTTTCTGGAACTTATTTATCGTTTAATTATGTTCCTTTCCAACATTTTTGCAAAAATATTCATAATTATAATTCCGAAACGATGTATATTTTGAGGTTAAGCTGTCATTGCACGTTGCGTTTCCAAACATCACTTTGTTACAAGCATGTGATTACAATGGCGGGATAATGTTACCTGCTTCGCTTGTAATTTGTTACTACTTTGAGTGGGAAATATATTGTCACTGGGTGACCAGCATGGAAGTCACCAGTGACTGGTTTTTTTAATCTTGTTACAATTATGTGACTATTCGGACTTGTAACTGTGTTAGCTGGGCACGACCTACGCAATGTAGATCTTGCACCTCGAGAACGATCCGTTATTCTTTCAAAATGCTGCAACGTGATTGGTTTTGACACGCCGCGGCTAGTGGGAGGGGGTACTTCAATTCGCGGAAATACTTGCTCCCCAGTTTCTTATTGTGAGGCCGACCGTGTTTACATCACTTTACTCTTTATTTCTATAATTATCCTTATATCTTTATTAAAGTTTAAGTCAGTATAGAGAATTCGCAGAAAAATTGTCTGTTGGAAAATAATATCAACGACTCGACATATTTGTGCGTGTCGACATATTTGAAGATTCAGAATTTTATTTAGTATGGGTACAAAATAAACCTGACTGTAAGAGATTATCGCCAACGGCGATACCACGCTGAAAACACCAGTTCTCGTAAGATCACTGAAGTTAAGCATTGTTGGGCGCGGTTAGTATTTGGATGGCTGACCGTTCAGGAATACTGCGTGCTGTTGGCCCGTCGTGGGTGTGGTGGGCCCACATTGGTAGTAAATATCCACCTAGAAACACTACCCGAATCGGGTAGTGAGGCAATGAACTTTCGAGTTCGAACTGCTAATCAATGTATGTATGTATGTATGTATGTATGTATGTATGTATGTATGTATGTAAGAGATTATCTCTTTACTCTCTTTAATCTTGTTATTTAAATTTGTTATTGAGAAATAATTATAAATTGAAATTGAAATAGAATTTGGTTATGTATATTTTTTTAAATAATGGAGATTAATATAAAATTGTTATTAAGAAGTTTGATATAGAATTTTTTTAAGAACTTAGAAAACTTTATGAGAGATAAAAAGAATGGTTTTAAAAATTATAAAAATATGCTGTTTAAATCTAGTAAGATTTTTACTAAAAAGCACCATTGATAGCCTATAAATATGTATTTATGTAAGTAAACAAATTTCAAAATATTTTCATAAAAATAATAAAATTCTAAAGAAATAAAATATTATAAATATTAACGAGTCTAAATATATTAATGAATCTTACGCCATTTACGAAAAAAAATGAACAAAAAATACTTTTACGTTTTTTATATGTAATTATATGAGTGAAAATTATTTTAATAAAAGCACATTAAAACAGTTAAATTTATAGGGAATTTGCACCAGAAATTTCTAGAAAAATCTAGTTCAATGTTGCACTTCATATTTGAAAAAATTCAAATTTATCGCGCGTAAGTTCTTTTATAATCTAATCTATATATTTACCCGACTTCACCTATATATTCTGGTAAAGTTTTTTATTAGACAAAACAATAATAATATTATAAAAGTTTTATTATAAAAATCTTATTTATTCTTAAAAGTGAACTAATTTCCAAGTGACCACAAATACTTATTGAAACAAGTAAGATTCAAAGTGGTAAATACTTATAAAAACATACAAACATTACACCATATCAATTCTTTTAAATGTTTCAATGGATTTCTCTTGTACATTCTCAAATAATTTGAGTGCCAATTCATAAAAAAAAATGTTATCAGAAAATTCTCTTTAAAACCTACAAAAAATTTTAACGTTGAAAGTTTCCGATAGAAACTGGTACAAATTTTATTGGATCAAATTTTTTTCTGATAAAACTTTATTAAATTTTATGAGATTCTATAAGTTTGTATAAGATGGTTTCAACAGGGATATTTCGGAAATTTGCTTTGGTTTCTATTTGAATTTATTACGGGCCTTCCCATCGAACCCTGCCTGCTTAATTGTCTCCGCCTTTGCTAATTATATTTTCCTTGCTGGTTGTCCAGGAAACAAAAATCCATTCACTTGCTTTGAATGGGTTTTGAAGTCGTTTGAATAGCGTACCTGTCACTGGAATTCCAGATTGCCGCCGATTGGTTTTTAACAGAATTTTACTCGTTATTTTTTTGAAAGACTTATAAGCCACAAAAGCCTTCACATCATCTAGAACTAAAATAGCAAAAGGAATCTAGTAGCCTTGCGTATGATTTCTCGTAATCTATCAATAATTTATAAATTTTAAAAATCATGTGAAATATGGCAGCCTAACCTGAAAAAATCGGTCTCATTCACAAAGTGGTAAACCGATTCAATATGACTTTCCTTGAAATGGACATTGTATTACATTGCAGATTCGGAGCCATTCGAGAAACTGATCGATTCACATATTAGTTGCAAACCACTTCGGTTTTAAAAATCTCAATCTGCAAATGACAGATACGCAATTCACGGAGTCGCCTTTTCAATGGGTTCTTTTTTCCTGGGTGGGCATACAACCTGCTGGCGCTCAACATGTTTTATTTCAATTGTAAATTTATTCAATCGAGCCTTGGCGGATCCGGCCCACGCTGCGCCAAGTGAGGGAGGAATTTTAGAGAAAACAGAAGTATAAAAATTCTATTATTATTGTCAAATTCAAAACCAAAATTCTATCCTGTCTCCAGGTATTTTTTAAAAGGACTGCGTTTACTGGAAATGCGACTGAGTATGAAATTTTCATTCTGAGGTGATCTAAAGGGAACTTAAGTGGACACTTAAAAACTAAATTATTTTGTACGGAATTTCTCTAAGTGGATCTAACGGTAATTTAGGAGACTGCATTTACTGGAAAAGTTACTAATGATATAATTGCCGTCTTAAGTGGATCTAAGGGGATCTTAAATGGACATTAACATGCTAAATTATTTTGTACGAAATTTCTCTAAGTGGATACAAGAGGAATTCAAGAGTTATACTGTAAATTATACTAAATCACAAAATGGTGGATCGATTACATATTTCGAATCTCCAGATGAAACTTTTCGGCTATAATGTGCAACTATATTTCTTCTTAATTTCACTAACAGTTCTGGAATTCTTTAATGTAACTAATATAGAACAGAGTGATAGAACTGTTACGTCTCTAGAATGTGACACATGTTACAGAAATAGAACATAATGGGCACACTGTTCTGTAACGATCTTAGACCAGTTTTTTGCTGATGGTCGGGTGCAGTAAGTGCCCAGATAACAATGCGTGAGGGCGCACTGTAGCTGCGCGATGTGTCGCCAAGAATGCAAGCACGGTGTATGCACGAGCTGAGGGTGATCAATGTTCACTCAAGGCGAGCAAACTCGGTGTGCACGATGTGCAGCACAGCGTGCTACCATATGTGCTGTCACAGTCCACGTGTTGTGTGAGAGCAGAATATCCCGCTTTGTCAGCGCACGCGCGATCATTCGATCAAATATGGCGAGCGCCGGCAGTCGATAAAGAGGTTAAGTGTGCATGGCGTGGAAGTTGCAAGTCACGTCGGCGTCGCTTTTGTGTAATTGTTTCACCACACGTGTTTGTGTTTCCTCCCGGCCCGCTAAGGATAATAACGCTGGTAATAATGTTTTAATGTATTTCATAATGTATTTATGAATGTTTAAATGTATTTCTTACAAATGAAAACTCCTAAAATAACTTTGAAACTTATTTGGTTGGGCAGTAAATTTTTCGAAATTTTATTTCTGTCTATATTTTCTTCCGAAATTTAGGATGCGAAACAAAAATTGTGATAAAAATTAAATATGTCAAAAACACCATTTCTCGACGTTCATGTACCAATCGCTCGAGTGAAACCCATTATTTGTTGAGTGCATGGCGTGGCTTGTAAACCTAACCTAATTATGCAAGGGCTGTTTCCCGGCACGCGCGTGCCAACACGACGTGCGTCGCATATGCGGCTGCATTGTAAGGGCAGTGTGCCGACACGCTGTGGTGTGGACACGACGTGCGACGCATATGAGGTTACATGTGTCGGCATTTCCGCCATCACAACGTGTCGACAATTCTGCACATCGTGCACGCACCATGTGGGCTCAGTCTCGACATTTTGTTATCTGGGTGACTTTAACTGGATAAGAATACGCCGACAACAGGGCCAAATATCGTTCAAAGTCGGGCAAACCGAGAAGAAAATATGTTATCTCATAACATTTTATTATTTAATTTGCACCTCACCATTTTTTTAACCAACCTTCTCATAATATGTCTAAAATCAAGAAATAATAAATATATATTCCTGAGATCATTCAGCAAAAAAGCATGGCCGAGATTTTGTAACGAACGTTCAAGCGGTTCGATAGCGCAATTGGCTAAGGTATCGGCTAGGTCAGTGGTCTCCACTATCCACAGGTGCAGCTTGACCCAGAATCGCCCGACCTTTTTCAAGATCTACCTTTTTTTTCGAAGCGAAACTGAGAGAAAATTTATGACCTTTCGGAAAAAAACCCTTGGAAGGGCTCAGTTCTGAAATTTGAACATGGAGGACCCTTTTTTTTAAAGGGTTTCAAGCGGCTCGAATCAGGTAAAGGGTTTTGACAGTTATGTGTCAGAGCTGAGTAGATCCGACCTACTGGCCGGGGATCCCAAGTAGATACAGGATCTACGTTTGGAGACCCCTGGGCTAGGTACAAACGGGCTAGGTAGTTTAGGTAGGGTTCGAACCCCCAACGAGTGCGATTTTTCAAAGTATTTAAGCGTGCGATTATATATGTGTAGGGGACCGTGTGTGAAATTGGGTTATTTAAAAAAAAAGTGCCGCAATGATACAAAAAGCATTTTTTTTGTCACATATCAAATACACATTACACGCACATAGAAACCTCATAGAAACCTTTTAACCTCCCAGTAAGAGAGGCCAAAAAACCCTTCATTTCCTCTTAGGTTCTATATAAAAACCCCTTACAAACCTTTTAAGATCCTTGTAAAACCCCCCGGTAAGAAGGCTTGAATAGAATAGGATTGAAAATTTCAATTCATGTTAATACCTGATTTTCCCTTCGTTCTCTTAAACCAGAAACAGTAATTAGAAAGAAGCAACTGCTATATGTTTCAATACAGTTTGAAAAATATAATTTTCTATCTATCTAATACCAGAAGCAGTAGAAGGACAATTTACTGACGATTATTAAAGAATTTATTATTGCTATATGTATGTATAATTATATTAATTAATTAAATAATTATTTAATTAATTATTCAAGTTAACTAATTTTTTCATAATACATAAATTCTTTTTGGTATCTCGGTATCACAAATCCTATTTCATTCAATTCAGTTATACAAGAAAAGACCGCGTTTAATTCTCCATATGGGCATTACGAGTTCAAACGAATGCCCTTCAGTCTAAAAAATGCCCCGCAACTTTTCAGAGAATGATGGATCAGGTTCTATCTGGGCTTCAAGGAATCGAATTGTTCGTTTATATGGACGACATTGTAGTCTATTCGAGTTCCTTGGAAGAAAATGCCATCAAACTGAAAAAACTTTTCGGAAGGTTGCAAAGTAACGGGTTAACTCTTCAGCCAGATAAATGTAACTTCCTTCAAAAGGAGATTACTTATCTAGGGCACGTTATAACCCAAGACGGTGTTAAAGCAGACCCCGGAAAAATAGACACGGTCAAAAATTTCCCCCGTCCCAAAACACGCCGCAATATTAAACAATTTCTCGGTTTAATCGGTTATTACAACCTTTTCATACCCAATTTCGCAAAAATAGCTAAACCCCTCTCATACCTTACCAAAATTAGATATAAAATTTAATTCGGGAACTGCGCAACAAATAGCGTTGGAAAAATTTGGAGATTTAATAATTACCGACCCCATCCTTCAGTACCCTGATTTTAGTAAACCATTTTTAATAACCACAGATGCCTCAGATTATGCTTTAGGTGCAATACTTAGTCAAGGTGAGATTGGGCAAGACCTATCAGTTACATACGCCTCTCGAACATTAAATTATGCTGAGACTCGCTATGCAACCGTTGAGAAAGAACTTTTTGCTATTTTATTCACAGTAGAACATTTCCGACCTTATCTTTACGGAAGAAAATTCACATTAGTAACAGATCACAGGCCTCTCTGTTGGTTACACAACATGAAAAACCCGGGTTCTAAATTAAACAGGTGGAGATTGCGGCTAGGTGAATACGAATATACAGTCATTTATAAGCCCGGAAAAATAAATCCAAATGCAGATGCACTTTCGCATAATCCTGTAGCCAAAGACAGCGAATTTTCACAAGAATTTTCACATTGCCGATAGCAATATCCGTACGCGCTGGGAGATGAAGTCGGGTATGTCGAATAGTAGGGATGTCTCTATCCTACAACCTAGGAAGTATAAATTAGATGATCACTATGTCGGTCTTTACTTGATTCCAAATGTTTTATCTGATCATAATGTGAAACTCAAACCACCAGAATAAAAATTGATTCGAATCGTGTAACTAAATTTCGTAAACAAGATTTGAATGTTAGAAAAAATGTGTAAATAATTACCTTTAAACTTCTCTAAAACTTCAAGATTATGTACTATTCTCCTTTCAACACTAAATAAAAATGTTAAATAGTCACTTTATTTAACCTTGAAATCCGTAGATTTGTCTCGAGCAAAAGACACACGAAATTATACAAGGTTATTGTACGCGTACATGCATGCTTACACGTACTCGAATAAATAATGACAAAAATAGAATTAAAGAAAACAAAAAAACATACATCTAACTTCAATAAATAATACATTTATTTTAGCGCTTGCATGTTGGTGGCGGAAGTGAGAACGTGTTCAGTGACAGGTGGTGAGAGGATTTTATGGAATTTGTGTGGAAGGTGTGAGTGGCGTGTGAGGGTGGAAGCCTAGGATGTGAGTAGGGTTGTGTGGGGGGTGAATTGGGGAGATAAAAAGTGATTTTCAACGTAGGTGTGAGGTGGGATTTAGTTAGATATAGAAAGTGAGGTTAAGTTGTAGTTGTGGTTTGTGGTCAGGAGTCTTGGGCCTTCGAGGTGTCAAGGGTGGTTTTCGCAGAGTTGGGGGACGTTAAGGGAGAGAAAGGGGTGTATGCAGGTTTCGGAGGGTACTGCATGGAGAGGTCCCAGTTGACCGGTGGCAGAGCGGGAGGTGGGCAGTGAGAGTGCTGATAGTGTTGGCAGTGAAATTGACGGGGAGGAAATTTTCCACGTGCCACGCCGGCCAACAGCGCGTGGTCCGGTGTCGAGCGGCGTGTCGGGGAGAGGGAGAAAGCGGAACGGTAGAACGAAGGAAGCCAGAAGGTAAGGGAGAGAGCGTCTAGCGCAAGTGACGGGGAGGAAGAGATATGGGAGGATCTGAAAGAGAAGGTGAAAGGTTGTGTGCAAAAGAAGGTATTTAGAAAGAAAAAGAAAGTAATGGTGAAGCCGTGGTGGGATATTGAATGTAAAAAGATGAAAAGGAAGGTGAAGAGGAAGTACAAGAAGTGGAAAGAGGGTAATGCGAAAACGGAGGAGTACGTAGAAATGAAGAAGGGGTTTAGGTTGATGTGTCAGAAGAAAAAACAGGAAAAGGAGAAGGATCTAGAAGAGGAGTTAGGAAATGTTAAGACAAAGGTGGACGTCTCGAAGATAATAAATAGGTTTAGGAAGCGTAGAGTTGGGGTAAGCGAGAAGATAGGCAGTGAGGAGTGGAGGGCGTTTTTTAAAGAATCATTTCAGGGCTCTGATTCAAGGAAGAGGGATGGTGGGAGTAGAAGAACGGAGGAGGCAGAGATGGAGAAGTTGAATGACGAGGAGATAGAGAAACAGATAAGGAAGTTAGGAAGGTCAAAAGCAGCAGGGCTGGACGGGGTAGAGAACGAAGCATAGCATAGCTGTGGCGGAGAGGCTGCGGAAGGATGTCGAGGGGAAAGAAATATTGCAGGAGACGCAGGCGGGCTTTAGGGCGGGTAGGAGTGCTATCGACAATATCTACGTTTTGCAGCACGTGCAGGCGATGGAGGATAGGGGAGTGGAGATAGGCCTGATCGAGAGCGTAAGGGAGATATATGAAGGGACCAAAGATAAGGTAAGAGTAGTAGAGGGGATTTCGGAGGGATTCTGGATGGATAGGGGGTTAAGGCAAGGGTGTCCACTTAGCTTAATGCTTTTTGCGTTTTTAATTGCGGATATGGAAAGTAAGCTGGAGGCCGGGGTGGTAGAAGGAGTCAGGATAGGAGGGGTTAGAAGTTGGTCGCTAGCGTGTGCAGATGACATAGTGTTGCTGGCAAGAAGCGAGGAGGCCTTAAAGGAGATGCTGAAGAGGTTGAGAAGATACCTGGATAAGAACAGGTTAGAGCTGAATTCAGAAAGGCGGCGGAGGAGGTGAAAGAGTTTGTATACCTGGGCTTCTTGTTTCGGAGGGATGGGGGAGTGGATGCTCACATGAAAGAGAGAGAGTGAGGAGGGCAAATGTGGTGATGAGGCAGATGTGGGGGCTGGGAAAGAAGTTATTCGCAGATGATTTTGGAAGGAGAATGACATTGTTTGACTCACTAGTGCTGAGTGTACTATTGTATTGTGTGCGATCTTAGAGATAAGGTATGGATGGATGTTAGTTTTTATGGGTTAGTTTTAAGAAAATTCTGTAAAAAATGGAAGTGTAAGCAAGACAATTTTTTAAGGCCAGCAGGCTGAAAAATAATCATTTATCTACATTTATTTTAAAATCAAGAATAAACAATCTCCCCTGCGGCGATTTACTGAATTAAAACTAATACTATTCAAATATTTAAAGTAAAAAACATTTCATCGAAAAATATTATAAAATAAACAAAAATAATTAAATTGAATAAACTATCATTTAAATACAATTGATAACAATTACCCCTTTTGATTTCTTTCCCTTCTAGTTAGGAATATTATCAAATGAATCACTTTACATTATATAAAGATAATACGCCAAAGCAAATAATTAGAGTAGTATCCCTAATCATATCCTATACCTAGAATAATAAGAAGCAATGTGAATTTAAGCTTAAGATCCGACATAACCTCACTTGTCAAAATGAATTCTACAGGAATAATAAAACTCACAAAACTGTTAGGAACTCCTACGAAACGCTGGCAGGTGAAGACAAAAGGAAACAAAAAGGAAGAATCCTATCTATATTTTGATTACCAAACGCGATTGTTCGAATATAGAATTAACAGAAAAATAAAACATTCATTCCATAAATATTTTGTTTTTTCTAAAAATAAGGGGGAAGGGGTGATGATCGCACACCTGCGCTCATCTAAGATTACGGAAATTCTCAGTACTTGACCACTTTTCACATATGATAAAAACGAAAACTGTTTTACCGCCAATTATACCGGGAAATCTTTAAAATAAGGCAAATTTAAATTGCGAATTATTAACCGTTGTGAAATGAAATACCAATTTAATACCATTTTAAGACCAGTTTCAAACAACGTTTGGTCTTTTTCTGGTATGTACCCTTCAGCCTATACCTGCATAACTTTAGGGCATTGAAATAGACACCACTCTCTGTCTCTGTCTCTGAAATAAGGATAGCTGTCTGTATCAACAGACCAGCTATACCTGAAAGTCCTACAGAAGCTGGGCTTCCTGCAAAAAACGTCGCATTGAAAAGTATTAACAAGTATTAACATTTTGAATTCGTTTTAATTCTGCTTTCTGATGTACATACCTATTTTCTACCAGTGCTGGGCTCACCACACTCACGACTGGTTCCTATCGGCTGTCCGCGACTGCTTATTCTTGTATTCGCAGCTAACCTTAGGGGCTGTTCAGCCTCACGGGCCGTTCCTCTATCCGCAACCTGAGGACGCGCTACGTAGTGGTGATAGGAAACCCACCGAGCAGACTCTCCTGTAATAAAAATTTTAAAAATAAAAACCAAATTTAATCCACTCCGCTTATGCAAACAACACTTCTTAGCTTAGGTCTTTGACACTTTATGGGTTAGGACTTTTTATTTCAATTCAAACTTTGATTTCACTTATTTGTCTGGTATGTAAGATTGAAATGTAAGTTCACTATAATGTCTAGTTTATGATAAAAACAAAAATAACATAAAATAAGCCACATTAATATAACAAAAAACACATTTTATTACATACTTACCTCTGTTCCATAAATAGGACAAGCACTGAAAACGTGTCCGTCGATATGCAACACCTATGTTTCTCTGTTTCATAAATACAGACCGTGTTAGAAAATGTGTACGTGTTATGAAACAACTAATTAACAACAAAAGTTGTATTCAAATACAGAAAAAGGGCGGTGATCTCAAATCTAGGACTTTTAAGCTGTCATTTAATCTATTACACATGTGAAACAATAGAATTTTATGAATACACGAGATAAAACAAATTATAGGTTTCAAGCCTTCTGACTAGAAAAAATGGCAGTCAATTTTCCCGAGTTTGGAGGTTTGATAATTAAACATTATTTTTTAATGTTTAACACTTTAGCACGATATTTTTTTGTATATAGAAGAAAAGTCTAATTTTCAAACTTATTAATATAATATTATGTACACCAAAATATACTTTTAAATTATTTATAATTCGGATTATTTGTCAAACTGTTTCATAATTGGGACATGTTTCATGATAGGTACCTTTACCTTATACACTTTCAATAGGGTTACCAGCCGTCCTGGTTTTTCGGGACATGTCCTCTTTTTTCGAGATCTGTCCTGGTGTCCTGGGTTTTTCTTGAAAATAGGCAAAATGTCCTGGTTTTTTACGAAACCGAAATTTTTGAAGGCAAATATTTTATATTTTTATTTTTCTACAATCGCAGTTGTATGTTTCAGCACAATACTGAACGTGAGTTTATAGAAATGCGCGCGCATACTTAGTATGTGAATTGTCGCGGCATTAACGAGCGTGATAGTATGCATGTTACAATATCTATTATATTATTAAATAGATAATTAAATTATTAAATAACAATAATTACAATAATAGTACATTATTTATACCATTTCCCATACTTTTGTCAAGGATATCTGGTACATTTTTGTCTTGATGACCCTTTTTAATAATGTTAATGTTTTCTATTTGGTTTTTCGAATTTTGAAATCAAAAGAACTTTCTACGGGCAAATACATTATGGCGCAGTTGTTCTAAGTAAATTTTTTTAGGATGCACAACTAGAAAAACTTAATAATGTGTATAAGATTTTTGAGCAAGCTACAATTTTTCGAAAATGAGCAAAAAACGTTGTTTTCTTTAAATTATTTGTTTTACTCCTTTCGGATGCTAAACCACAGCATTTTTTCTGCTTGTGGCTTAATTGATTACATTAACATGAGAGTTGAAAGGATTTTTTTTATTAAGTTCGTTCCCACGCAATTTCTCACAAATGGGAAATAACATCAAAAGCCGATTGTGCTACTGTTATTATTTCCGAGGGTCGATCAAAAATGGTCAAGTTAGATTTAACAGGAAAAGATTACGTTTGTAATATACCGAATACTATTGATTTGCAATAAGCGATATGTAATTGTACCCATTTACGTTAGGGCGGTGTGAAACTGTTAGAACTAATTAAATGTGAGTTGGCGTCCAAAAAAGTGCAGAAAACAAAATTTTTGAAGTCGATTAATATCTTCTGTTTTCTTTTTTGATTTGAATATTCAAAATAGCTTTCCTATTGCTTCAAAAATTGTGAAAGATTTTTATAAGCAAGGTAAATATCCCAGTAACCATGACGGTCCTAATAATCGTGAAACTAGTTTATAATTTGAATATATTGTTAAAAAATATGTTAAAAGAAACATATAATGAAAAACGCCGTTTATCTTTAGCATTTTATAGTAGCAAATAAAAGTTACATTCACTGAAATTAAATAAAAAGTAGGAAAATTGGCATCACGATTACTGCTGGGACTAAGGTCACGATTAATAGAATATTTACCTTACTGTTTTTCTTATTGAAAGTAATAAAAATATAAATAAATCTTTTGCTCAATTTAAATATTTTTTTAAATGTGCCAAATCTGTTTTTTTTTTCATTGAGTCATATGCACACATTTTGGAAAAAGTTCAATATATCAAACCCGAAGTCCTTTGAATTATCAAATCAAAAAAGAAAACAGAAGATATTAAACGATTTCAACATTTTTTAAAACTTTTTTCGGATATCAACCAACAAATTTTGTTTCCCTCAGCCTAAACGATTTCATTATTTGCACCATTTTCACTCCGCCTCTATTTATATGCCTTCATATAATTAATACAAATTGATTCATTATTTCTAAAACTGCTGTTCTTTTTGTTAATAATTGATACCATTATTTACTTCTCCCACTATAAGCTACTGAACTTTTCTCTCACGTTATTCAGATATTATTTTATTTCCTTCGCACACTTTCATTCATTAGTACTTATTATTTACCAATTGCACAATAATTCTAGAAAAAAATATGTTTCGAATTTCTTCAAACTTTACTTAATAAATAATAGGTGAACCTACATAAATGCAGTCTTCAACTGTACTAAATTGTATACATTATATTATAAGTCTCTCACTTTTCGAAAAAACAGAAATATATTTTTTACGAGCTGAACAATAAAGTATTTAAGTATTTATTTATTTATTACATTACTGAAGTAACTAAATTAATTATCAAGCATTAAAATATATTTTAATGAGCCGTTCCACTTTGAAAAGTATTCAAATCGCCTTACGAAGTTGAAAAATTTAAACCAATGCGAATCCTCGCATTTAAAATTTTTCACTTTGTTGTAAAATTTCCTCTCATTCATTCACACTCAATATCATTGAAATGAATGCGAACTCTCGTATTAAAAAGTTTTCACTTTACTCCAAACTTTCCTCTCATTCAATCGCATTCAGAAGCATTAAAATGGAAGAGAAGTCTCGCATTAATGAGGATTGACTTGTCTTTGAAAGCTTTGGACTATCCTCCAATCCGAGGTTGTTGAAAAGCAGATTTCACGAGAACATCTCATGAACGCGAAACAACACTTTTCAATCCGACGTTTTTTTAGGGCTGATTTATGAGATCTAGAGGCTTCAACCAATTTCCGTTATATCTATGGAACTCTGTCCCTCCCATTATCATCACGTATATCGTGCTTCGCACTCGATTTTGTCAAAAATATGAACTTTTCTACATTATGTTCAACACTATTATATCAGACGTATATCACATTTATTTCTCTACCTCAGCCTGGGATTGCTTATTCAGATATTGCAAAATAAAGTACAAATTTTATTTATCATGATTACTCTAATATTTGTTTCTTATTTTGCCCTAAATTTTATTCTCAGCTACCCTGAAAAATGTATTACTTTAATGAATTTATATTAATACAATTCATAATATGCATTGGTATTGAAACAGACGTATTTTCATTGTCTTGTTTTTATAACGGAAAAAAAGTGTGCCTGTTATGAGAAAAAATATGCACGCTGCGCGGGCACATTCTCATTGCACATCGCGCTCGATAATGTATTTAACTCGCGCTACGCAACTCGGCAACGGCCATACCACGCTGGAAACACCAGTTCCCGTTAGATCACTGAAGTTAAGCAGTGTTGGGCGTGGTTAGTACTTGGATGGGTGACCGTCTGATACTACTGCGTTGCTGTTGGCGGTGGTGGGTGTGGTGAGCCCACCTTGTAGTTATTTACTACAAGAAACTATCCACCTAGAAACACTACCCGAATCGGGTAGTGTCACGCTTACCCCTTGAGGCTCGCCGAAAGGGAAATGGCTTAATGGTATATATATATATATATATATATATATATATATATACGCGCTCGGTCTTTGTATTTCCCACACATTTGTGCACAGACTTTTTAAAATTAAAGGTCAAACCGTCAACAACTGTAATTTGATGATTGTGAATTCTCTTTTGTTAAAGCTTATTCGGCTATAATGAACACAATCTTATCACGTATCTCGTGCTTCGCACTCGATTTTGTCCAAAATGTGAACTTTTCTAAATTGTGTTCGACACTATTATATCTAATGTATATTATATTTATTAAGAAGCCATAGAAACACGAGAGCTTACATAAAAAAATTCATGGACGTGAAGGAAGCTAGAGTAGTATGCCAGGACAGAAAAATGTGGCGACAAATAGTTTGTAAACAGAATTACAATAGAGTGAATGACGCCTGAAACAAAGACCTTGGATACTAAATGGGCCCAAGTAGGGAACCACACATAACAATTTTGTGAGGCTCTTCACCTGAGGTGATCGCTAGAGAGATTGATCAGCAACCTGGGTCGGAGCAGTGTTGCGGAATGAACGTGTCATTTGAATAAATAACACGGTAATTCCAGATCAATCTAAAATATCTATACCTAACACCTATATACCTATCTACCTTATACCTATATACCCACCATACACACTACTATTTTCCAACCGAGCAAGTCACGCCTACCCCGAAAGGGGAATGGCTTAATGGTATAATAATAATAATAATAATATGTACCTCGACCTGGTACTGCTTATTCAGATATTGCAAATCAATGTACAAATTTTATTTTTCATGATGACTTTAATATTTTCTCCTTACTTTGTATTAATTTTTATTCTCAGCTGGCCTGAAAATGTGCCCGGTTTAAGCTCGCAAATCAAAAACTGTGATTCAAAACTCTCCTAAACTACAATCATAAAGTGAAACTAAACATGTTTTTTCTAATTTGACTATGAAGAGGGTTCTCAAAGAACTTACGGCCTTGACGATTGCATTCTCATTACGATACACGCGCTTCGCGCTCAACAGCTAGGTTATACTAACAATTGCTTTTGAGAAATAAAACCATGTAAACAAAATGAAATGGAATATGAAAAATTTGTATGTTTTTCGTCAAAATGTTTTTAAAAATTAGATTTCCTCATTAAATATAATTTACATTGTTGAAATAAGTAATACAAAAAGTACGAAAAATAAGTTTATTTTAATGAATGTTTACAATAATATAGTAATATAGACCAGTTTTTTTGTCGTGCACAAGAAACTTTCACAACAATTTCGGAAACTCTTTAAAAAATTTTGTTTTCAAATTTGAAAAGGCTCTTACTTTTTGAATTTTGAATTAATCAAAAAATTTTATAAGTATAGTTTCGAAATATATTTCATATATAGTACAAATTTTGATTCAAATTTTTTAATCTATCAGAAAAATATTTTTCTTCTATTTTTTGGAAATTTTCAAAATGTTGGAAAGTATATAACTTTTTGAATTTTCATCGAAATTAAAAATTTTATGAGGATAATTTTCAAGACTTTCTCCCATATAAAGGAAAAATTGAACGAAAATTTCTAAAACAAACAAAAAATTTCAAATTTTGAAAACGATCTAAAATTTTTAATTTTGGTTGGAAATATCTGGTTAACGAACTTAACCTTCATTTTAGGACCCTTAAAAAGTTTATCAAAGGCTGAATCGATTGCACAAACACCGACCAAATTTTATGATTTTCGGACTCTGTGAGTGCCGAAACGTAAAGATCCGTTACAAACCAGAGATCGAAAATTTGGACGATTACATTACACTCTCATGAATGAGAATGTAAAAGGCTTCCGTTTTCGGTACCGATCGTGAGAGAACTCTTCTGTGTCAAGTGTTGGTTTTTTTGGCTTTGGTGATGGGAATCAGCGTGTGTGGATGCAGAAAGAGCAGTAAGTGCGGAGATCAGGTGTGAAGGAAGAAGGGTGAGTGAAGGCAAGGGTGTAAAGTGTGAAAGTAAGTTGTGAGAAAGGGAAATTGGAGCGCGTGAGTTTTGAGGTTAGGAGTGGAAAACTAGTTGCGGGGTAAGGGGTAGGCGAGTAAAGAGCGGGAAACGTCGCGGAATACTGGGTAAGGTAGGATACTAGGATGCCGACGGTACGAAGCCCACAATCGGGCGCCAGAGGGCAGGTAAGTGATGAAACAAGGGGTAAGGTGGTTGATAGCGCGGTTAGTGGGGAGAAAGGGGATATTGACAGTAGCGGTGAAGAGACGTTAGAGACGCCGACCAGGGGGTCGACGCCAGAGCGAAGAGATTCAGGTACGGGCCATCAACGCGGGAGGCCCTCTAACCTACAGCGCCTTAACAAGCTAGGCAGCGCGGGTTTGAATAGGAGTTTGGACGAATGGCGAAAAAAAGTGAGCGCGACCAGTAGTGAAGGGGAAGAAAAAAGAAAAAGAGAGGAAGGGGACGATGAATTAGAAAGGGACAAGGAAAGCAAGAAGGTTAGGAATAAACTCACTAAACGGAAAACACCAGAAAGAGATAGGGGGGACGGAGGAATTTTTGACAAACTAGAGGCTCTCATAAAAGGGTTCAGAGAGGAAATAAGGAAGAGACTGGATGATATGTATAGGGATATGAATAGGCAGGGGAAAGATGTAAGGGGGGAAGTGAGAAAAGTAAGAGAAAAGTGGGAAGAGTGGGATACACTCTGGAAAGAGGAGAAGGACAATGTATGGGGTAAATTAGAGAGTATAGAGAATAGACAGAAAGAGGATGACGAAAAGAGAAATAGTCAGACAAAACAGTTGGAAGAAAGGGTAAACAACTTAGAAATGAGGAAGGAGCATATGGGGAAAGGAACAGAGGGTACGGAAATAGGAGAAGGGTGTAGTAAGAACGTGCAAAATGAGAATGAAAGATTAAAGAAGAGACTAAGTGACATTGAAAGGAGATTGGAAGGGGAAGAAAGGGCAAAGAGAAAAAATAACATAGTAGTTAAGGGATTGACAGTAGAGAGTGAAAAAGGGGAAGTGGAAATCAAAAATCTTCTGAGAGATATTGGAGTTCAGGTAAGGGTAGAAGGAGTTAAGAGAATAGGTGGGACGAAGGAAGGAAAAGAAGGAATGTTTATAGTAAAAGTAGGGAGTGAGGACGAAAAAAAGAAAATTATGGAGAACAAAAAATTATTGAAAGGAAGAAGGGAAAGAATTGAAGAGGATTTGACATGGAGGGAGAGGAAAAGGAGATGGCAGATAGAGCAGAGGGCATGGGTAGAGAGGAAAAAGGGGCGCATGGTATGGATTGGGAGAGACAGATTATGGATAAATGGGGAGGAATGGTTCTGGGACGAGGAATTAGAAGAAATAAGGGAAAAGGGAAAAAGAGTTGAGAAAGGTAGAAAAAAGGAAGATGCAAAAGAGGTTAGAGATCAAACAGAGGGGTTTCCAAAAAGCAAGGCGGAAGAAAAGTGAGAAGGATAGGTGAGGGAAGGGAGGAGAAAAACGTGAAAATAGCTTTCTGGAATGTTTCAGGCTTGAAGAACAAGAATGAAGGTTTTTGGCGGGAGTTAGAAAAGTGGGATGTGATTATGATGAGTGAAACCTGGGTCGATGAGAACGATTGGAAGGGGATGAAAAGGAGGTTACCTAAAGGTTATGTGTGGACAATGCAAGAAGCAAGAAAGGAACACGTTAAAGGTAGAGGGATGGGCGGCATGGTCTCAGGGGTGAGAAAAGAATTGGCAATAAAAGGAAGAATAGAGGAGGACAGGGAGGAAAAGGATGGAACAATGGTAAGAAGGATAATAATTGGAAAAGTCAAAATAGCGGTGGTTTGTTTATATAGAAGAAGAGGGGAAGAGGAAGGTTGGAGAGTAATAAGGAGATGGATGGAGGAAAAGAAGGAAGAGTTGGTTTTGATAGGAGTTGACTTGAATGCCTGGACTGACGAGCAAGGGGGAGGGACTTGGGATGAAGAAAAGGAAACCTACATAAAGAGCTCCAAACATAGGGAGATAGACCGGGAGGGGAGGAGGTTACTAGACGTAATAGGAGAAACAGGATGGTTTATTTGTAATGGCAACATGAAAGGAGATGAAAAGGGAGACATCACATTTATAGGTAAGGGAGAAACAGTAATAGACTACATCCTGACGGAAGAAAGAATGGTGGCGTCCATAAGCGCGGCAGAGGGAGAAAGGAAAGAGGGCGAGAAAGGAACACGAAAATGAGAGTCTGGGGGGTAGATAAATTAAAAGAGTTTAAACAAAGAATGGAAAAGCAGAATGTTAGGTATGAAAAGGAGGAGGGAGTAGACTCGTTAATTGAAAGGTTGAAAGGTTCGATCGAGAAGGTAAGGGATGAGGTAGGTACAAAAGAAGGAAGAGAAGAGGGAAAGAGAGGCTGGTGGGACGAGGAATGCAGGGAGAGTAAAGAGAGAATGAAAGAGTGTGTAAGAAAATGGAGGAAAGGAGAAATAGAGAAGGCGGAGTACAACAGGAGAAAAAGAGAACATGAAAGGATGCTGGAAAGGAAAAAGCAAAAGGGAAAGGAGGAATACAAGGAAGAAGTAGAAAAAGCGATCAAAGAAGGTAGGGTCTGGGATGTGATGAATAGGGAAAGAGGAGGAAGGAAGGGCGTGAATGGAGAAATAGAAATGGGCGAGTGGACGGATTATTATAAGGGTCTGTTAGGAAGAGAACAAAATAGGATGAAAGGGGAAAATAGAAGGATATTTCAGGGAGAAATGGAGGAAGGGAACGAAATAACAAGAGAGAAGAAGTGGATCAGGCGATAGATAGACTGAAAATAAACAAGGCTACAGGAGAGGATGGTATGGAGAACGAAGCAATAAAGTATGGAGGAGAAGGGATTAGAGAAGGGATGTGGAAGATCTGCAACAAGGTCTGAAAAGGAGAAGGGTGGCCGGAGGAGTGGATGACAGGGCTGGTGGTACCGCTTGTCAAGAAAGGGGAGGGTAAGAAGGTAGAAGAGTACAGAGGGATCACTCTCATGCCAGTGGGTTATAAAATATACGCAGAAATTCTAAGAAAAAGGATAGAGAATCAGATAGAAGAGAAACAAAGTATTCCACACAATCAGACTGAATTTAGAAAAGGGATGGGGACAATAGATAACATTTACGTACTCAACTACTTGGTCAACAGAAAGTTAGGGAGAAAAAGAGGGAAATTAGTCGCCTTGTTCGTAGATTTTAAAGCAGCTTTTGACTCAGTGAATAGAAAAGTGCTATGGCAGGCAATGAAAGAGAAGGGAATAGAGGAAGGGTTGGTGGAGAAGATAAAGGAAATATTTACTGAAACCAGGACTAGGGTGAAGATAGGGGGGAAAAAGGGGGAGGTTTTCTGGAAAGGAAGAGGTCTAAGGCAAGGGTGTCCGTTGAGTCCGCTACTATTTAATATGCTGCTGGCAGACTTAGAGGAGAAGCTATAGGAGAAAGGGAAAGGGGGGACGATTTTGGGTAATAGCAAACTATATTCTCTAGCATACGCGGACGACGTAGTTCTATTAGCAGACGATGAGAAGGGGATGAACCTAATGATAAGAATTTTCGAAGAGTATGTGGGAACAAAAGAACTGACTGTGAACGTAGGGAAGACCAAGGTGATGTGCTTCAGAAATTTTATTTTATTTTTTACGATTAAAACCAAAACTACGCGTTTCATCAAAAAATAATTGATAACAAATCTGTAGCTCTTTTGTGAGTGAACAACTTTTGTCTCATTATTTCTTTTCATAGCTTGTGTTCGTTTGTCCAATAATTTAATTTTGTTTAATCTTGTTTTTTACAAATAAAACAAAAACTGCGTGTCCTATAAAAAAGTGACCAATAACAAATTTGCATATCTTTTTTGAGTGAATTATTTTTGTGAATGTATCTTGTTTCGTGTCTTGCAGTTTGACAGAAAAATGGAATTTTTTATTTTTCATTATTTTTTGTGCGATAAAAATTTGAATTTTCGACTTTTCACGAAAAATCAGAAAGTTGCTACGATAATCTTGTAGGGCTTCAAAAAGCAACGTTTTCGTCCGTTAGACTACTTTCCATATCGTGCGTTGTGTAGCTTAAAAGGTTCATTTTCATTTGTTTTTTTTTGGATTTTGAAAATGCTATAATTCTGTTAATTTTCTTTTCATCGAAAGAAGTCGTGAGGATGAATTGTTCGAGTTTCTGAGCACTACAAAATATAGACTTTTTGAATCTTGAAAAAAGTGGTCTGAACCATTTTGAAAATGCTCTAACTTTTTGGATTTTTATCCAACATGGCTGGCTAACGAATATGACCTTCATTTCAGGGCAGAAAAAGAGTATACCAAAGGCAAATCCAATCTGTCAATTCTTTCGAAAGTCATCGTGCTAACAGACTAAAAATCTATAGATACACACACGCACGCATATAGGCACATTCGCGAAAATCTCTTTTTCCGGTTCAGAAGATCTTAAAACGTAGACATTAGACAAAAATGGGGAGAGGGGGGGGGGAATTTTACACAAATCTAATACCTTCTCTGATGAGAATGTAACAATGACACTGCGTTTCAAAAATGTCCCAATACAGCTAGCTAAACTATTTTATTATTAATTATCTAGATCACTTTGAATTTTCATTCAACTGAACAATATTATGAAGATAATTTGTGAATCGTGTTAAAATCTACTAAAAATAACGATTAAAACTTACGGATCTCTTAAAAACAAAAATTGCACATATTTCAAAATGATCTAACAATTCTAACTTTTTGGTCTAATCGAGGAATTTCATGGGGATAGTTTCGAAATATATTATCGTGCAAATTTTGATTGAAATTTCTTAAACTATCAGAAAACCACTTTTTCCCCATTTTTTCGTAATTTAAAAAATGTTTAAAACCATATAACTTTTTTCATTTACATCGAAATTAAAAATTCAATGAGGATAATTTGCAACTATTTTTGTCATGTACTAGAAAATTTGACCAAAATTTCTGAAACATTTTGAAAAATTCTGTTTCAAATTTTGAAAATGCTCTAACTTTTCAATTTTGGTCAAATCAAAAAATTGCATTGTGCTAGTTTCAGAATATATATTTGATATCTAAATTAAAATTAAAATTAAAATTGAAATTGAATTAAGTATAGTATAAAATTGATTTATTATACTATGCAATGAGAGGATATTTCAAAATGCTGAAATTAAAATCTAATAAATTGTGAAAATAGTCACTTTTCCAATATTTAAAAATATTTTTGTCTGTTCTGCATACATGTTTCAAAAATTTTCGAAATTTTTTCTTTCGTCATAGTAGCATGTCATGTCACGCGACCTTTAGCAACATGTAAAATTCATATCCATAAGAATTCCTTAATCTCTTTTGCTCTTATATTTGTAAGAAAAAATATTTTAGGCGGTTTGGAATTTTCTTTCTCGAAAATCTCATTGTCTAAAATGGTCAACTTTTTGGCAATCACCCTTATGATTATTAATGATATTTTAGAGTAATTTCAATTGAAGCATATATTTTTATTTGATTATTAGGTGTAGCACACTATTTTTGGTAGTATTACAAATACATAATCAGAAATTCAAAACAAAAGTTTTTGTTCTTCTTTGAAAATGTCAAAAAAAAAATGTTTTTTTTAGATTGAGTAATGTCCGCACATTTTGGAAAAAGTTCTGTATGTTGAATGTCAAATCTCTTCAGCTTGAAGTAAAAACAAAACATTTTACCATTTTGCTTTTTCGATTTTTTTTCGTGAATTAGGAATTTCGGGATATTGAATTTATTCGCGATTTCGGAAGATTCGAAACATGACGAAATTTTCTGTTCGTGCAAGGAAAATAATAACATGTTTCTTTGTTCAAGGTGAAGAAATGTCTGGTTCAACATATTGAACTTTTTCCAAAGAATTTGTGCATTTAGCTCATTCCAAAAAACATTTTTTTTTTGTAATTTTTTCTATAATTTTTCACACAATTCGCTATAATTTGTGAACAGGAAGCTTTTTTTTAATTTACAAAATTAAACATTTTCTTGTCAAAAAAAGAACGGAAGATATGAAACGATTTCAAAATTTTTCCCCTCAGCTGAAATTTCCTTTTCCAAATCCTTGCATGCGCGCACCCGAATTGAGCGCAGCGGTCAGTGTCTAATCCTTGCATTCCAGGGCCCCTTTCATTTTTGGTCCAAATTGAGCGCAAGGAGGAGGTCGGGTCTCCTGAGCCGCACACCCCCACTTTCGCACCGAGCGTATGTCCCCTCACTTGCTTCAATCGAGAGAATCTGCCCCGACACTCCCGCCTGGAGCCTTTATACCTGAAAGCTTAGTAATTAGTACCATTGAACTCACTATTCCTTCGTATTCAAACATATACAAATCTGTTAATGACCTGTTAACGAATATAAATAATTAAATACATGTTAAACGTAATTGTTATAAACAAATTATATCAACAAAAATTTAAATATTATTATTTGCTTGCAAAGTATATTGTTACCGGTACCGACAGTGTATATACTTCGTTTTTATTAGTCCAATTATTTTTTCTAAATCGGTCAATTTTAATTTCTTTTTAGTCAATTTGTATGTTCGGTATTTATTTTTGCGTTATTTTTCATTTGTCTTCAATCTATGATTAATATTTTTTATTTTATAATTAAATATTTGTTTAAAATTTAAATTCTGGCAATTTGAAATCAATAATTAACATTATTTAATTTTTAAATAAAATTTGTTTTTGCTCATTTTAATTTGGGCAATTTAAAGCTTTGAGTGGTTTAAATTTCAAAAACTTTTAGGGATTTGGAGGAGGGGGTGTAAAATTCCAAAAATAATCCTTACGTAATTTATTAAATTGACGAACAAGATTCCTAATTAATTAAATATTGTTTTTTTTTTGTTATTTTAAATTTTGGGAATTTTATAATTTGCATTTTTCACAATTTTCTTTTTTGTTAGTTTGTATTTTAAGTATTTATTTTTTCGTTTTTTTTTCTTTTAGCACATTAAAAATTTTCAAAATTTAAAATGAAAAGATTTTTAATTAATGAAAAATAAAAATTCCCAATTATCCAAAAGATAATGTAAAAATGTCAAAAATTGAAACAAACCGAATGATAAAATTTCTAATTTAAAAAATTAACAAATGATCAATTGTAACGTCAGTATTTGTGTCGCCAGTCACAGGGTACGCTTTCTAAAAAACCGGTACAAAATATTTACCGGTACCGACATAAATGCTGTTCTATAGAAATAAGCATTGTTTTCTAAACTCAATGAAAAGCCTCATAATGTTATTCAACTCACTTATTAATGCATTGGCAAGTAATTAGAGTTTGTATAAGTCTAAATTCCTGGTTTAGCCCACTGTGCAACGGTGACCAGCGATAGTAGTCGGTTTAAGTGTAGGGAGGTTGTGTAGTGAGGGAACGCGTAGTAGTGGAGGGGGCTCGGTCCCTAGGCGCAATTAGGAACTACTGAGTAATGGGGATGGCGATTTGTCAAGCTCAGCTTAGAGGGCAGCTCCGTGAGTGGAGATATACCTTGCACGCAGGCACAAGGCATTATCTACAGATTCCTTAGTTTTTTGTTATTCGGAAAGCGATTTGCTTCTTTATTTTTACACCCAATTGCCGCATGCACACCTGGCATTTTAAAAATAGTGCTTTAAGCTAACACCTCAACGCTGCGTCAGGAAGGACTGATGTAATTCGAATATCAGACGTTGGAACCGTCATCTTGTGTATCTCCACGCGCACTAGCGACCCTAGCGACCACAAGTGTCAGTCGCCGTCCCCATACCTACCTGACCGCTGTGCTCAATTCGGAAAGAAAAAAGTGAGGGTGGTTGACCGTGCGCTCAATTCGGTTGCACCGCCTTGCATTACCTGCCCAGGAAAAAAAGTTGAATAGATATAACGCGAAAACGAATTCAGGTTAGGTTTGGTGTATTCGATTTGCTGCCACAATCGAATTGGACCTTTAAATTCAATTCTGAAATGCATTAGGCTCTATTCGGCCGAGTTTATTTTGTGAAATTATAAGTTTTTCAGGGCAACAATGAGTATAATTATGAAAATTAAAGTTGCCCAAATACATTCGTGGGGTTTGGGCGAGCGATATTAATTATTTAACTGAACGGAGTGATATTAACCAAACTTGGACTCCAATTCCCTATTGAAAAACCCTGTACGGGATCCCGCGCCTGTTCTTGTATTAGTTCATTTGCCAGAACATGGACGAGATCTTGTGCAATAAACGTTACAGGTTCAGCATAAGAAATTGAGACACGAACCGGTACAGGAAAATGCAGGCGATCATGTGCCGCTGAGAAAACCCTTACGTGAACCTGTACATGATCTGGGACGTCAAAAGTGACCACGAGGGATCGTGCACGGGATCCTTTGAGAGACCCTTTACCCGATCGCAGTCGGCTATACGTGCTCCTGTTCAGGATCACGTGTAGTTTTCAAACTACTCGGACATGTGCATGTTCCCGTACGTAATCTGGTACATGATAATGTGGGGGGTCAGGTGTAGTTTTACAGGCAAAATTTCCTGCGTCGAGGTTCTTGTGGAGGAACTCGTTGAAGAACCATCCACTAGCACTCCAGTTCCCGTACAGGATCTCGCACGGCAACAATCAAATCGCTAATGTTCCAGTAAAAGATGCTGCATGATTTCCCCTACGACGAATTTTCCTCATGCTGGTCCCAGTACGTGCCCGCGTGAGGGATCCCTTACGTCTTCCCTTACGACGAATTTTCCTCATATTGGCTCAGGTACGTGTACTAGCTTAAGATTCTGTACTGTTTCCCTCATCACGAGTTTTCCTAAAACTGGTTCATGTACGTGTGCCTGTTAAGGTTCCGGTAATATATTTTGTTGTACGGCTCCCTGTCCAGGACCTTGTAAAGGATCCAGCTCGATTTCCCGCGCATTGCTTTTTATTCTCGGTTTTCTGTGCAGGAAACTGTACGGGTTCCTGTGCGAGGCAGTTCGCGTTATTTTTCGCACAAGTGCGCAGAGAGGAAAACGTACCGGATAACTCACGAGTTCCAGCAAAGGAACCCACTCAGTATCCTGTACGGCTTATTTCGCGCAGGATTTCTTGTATGAGAGCCCGTCAAGGATCCTGTAGAGGAAAATGATATGGATCCTTGACAGGTTTACGTACGAATACCCCTATGGGATTCAGCACGACTTTCCCTCGACAAATGAGGGTCATTTTTGTGGCCCTATGTGACCCAAAAATTATAAAGTACACTTCTATTTCAAAAATTATAATTCGTAAGTGTTTTGGTTGTTTTTCGTAATACTTTTTTATACGAATTTTTCACAGAAGGAACATGTGAAATTAAACAATTTTCCGAGAAGATAAAAAAGTCTTTAATTTACTGTTATAATTCCTTATCTGCTCAAGAAATCATTTAATTTCAATCATTTTTTTCGTCCGAATACTGGTTGGAAGTAGAAGAATATCAGGCAAAAGGATTTCCATACTTTCGATTTAAAATTATCGGAAGAGGGAAGTGTATTTTATGATTTTGAGGATTTCTTTTCGGAACAGATTTCTTCAGAGGAAACTCAAAATGAAATCAGCAATATTTGTAAACGAAACGCCTGGTATTGAAGAAAGAAACTGTTATTTTATAAACGTTCTACAGACAGTGGCACATATCGTACAAGGATTGATACATTCAATTTTTCTATACGATGTCGTTGATTCTTTCAAAAAGGTAAGTACAAGATTTTTAAAAGAAAGAGATCTAACTATTTTTGTAATTATAAGAATACATCTGTATAATACAGATTTGTAGCTTCATCATGTTCAAGGTTTCCATTCAAATTTAATTTGTCTATGCGTTTTGAAATACTTTGCTTCCTTCTAAAATGATACTGATTTATTTACCAAGTTTAAAACTGAAATCATGACCCTGAGCTGCTGAGAAGATAATTTCAAACGTAGCATTTTTTATATAATTGAGAAAATCCTTGGAATTAGAACTTACATTGTACTTATCTATATATCTTACTTATATCTACAAAATTTCATTGTCGTTTCTCAAAATACAATGGAAATTGTGTCTTCTAGTCTACTTTACAATGTTTATATTAATATTGATCGGATTAAATTAGAATTACATATAACTGCTCCGGAAAATTTGCTGTTGCAACTCCAAATAGTAATGTTTTTCAAAATATCATAGTTCGAAGTCATAACTGTAATAAATATTTCAAAAAATTAAATTATCAGATTCGGAATTACAGATATCGCTTTGAAAATCCCCTGTTACAAATCATAATTACAGTCTTTAAATTTTAATTTTAAAACGTGAATCTATTTCTTTCTGATTTAGCAAGATGTATATTTACAATTTCAGATAAATACTCCTTCACGAGTTTTGGCGTACACCGGGTTTCAAAAACTAAGAGTAATAATACATCAAAACAATATTAATATTCTATTAGTACAATGGAATGAAAAATCCTGGCCATCTAATCAAATAGCAGATCGTTTACCACTGAAAAAAATTATCGATCAAGTAGACACTCCGTGATCATTACTTAATAAGAAAGCAAGTTAGGCACAGCACAGATAAATCGTTCACTATTGACTTCTATACACACGCTGACTTTATCAATTTCTGCAACAGGTACAGCTACTGTTTCGTTCACAGTTTCAAGAACGGTTTGAAAAATGATATATTTCTTTCCAAAAGTAGGTTTTGTTTTCAAACTATTCAGTAGAACGTACTCTTTTGTCCTTTCTGTATCTACTATAAACTTTACAACGTTTCCGTACGAACCATCGAGAAGTTGTACAAACGTGTTGTCAGAGCGTCTATTAATTTTTTCACATGAAAGATAGAGACAACCATCTCTCACCATTTTCGAGTAGCACAGTGCTTTATCGGAAAGTTCTAGCTTGGATACACATGCACATTCTGCTTTTGAAGTTATTCCAAAATACCTTGATTTTAATAACTGTATAGTTTTCTTCACTTTAGTGTCACCTAAGTTATCATAATAATGCTTCGTACGAATGGAAGCTGTCGGATATATGGCTCGTTTTATTGATATAAGACTGAAGCTCAGACTAATGTGCCGAGCTACTTGATGATGGGCACCTTTCGCTGCGTGAGTAATTTGTAACAACTGGCGATTGTCATCTTCAAAACCATAAGCTGAGTGAGCAGTAAGTGGGCCCCAATTGAAGACACTTCGGGTCAGATGTAATAAAAGGTGGACATTAAAGGTCATTGATGTTGCCGAGTAGAGGTGTTGTGTATCTGCTACAAATGTGTGCAATAACTCATCGGCTTTGTCAAGTTCTGCAATCGTAATTTTTGCATTCACAAGAATATAAATAGCTTCCACAAGAAGGAGCCAATGTGATACCAATTTTTTGTCTAAGAACAACATAATTATTGACAAGCTGTAGTAGAGAATCCAGTTTTCCCATTCTCTAGCTTTCCAAAATTCTTTGTCCTTGAGAGAGCGCGTGAGGCGACCGATTTGGTAGGAGCTTTAATATTGGACATAATTGAGTTGATAAAATCTAATTCCTGCTTCGAAATTAACCTGGAAGATTCGTTTTTCGAACCAAACCAAACATTTCCGAACTGCTTAGAAATACCACTCAAAATGTGCAAGTGCTCGGGAACAAAACCCTCAATTATGTGGAATTTCTCCAGGTTTATCAATTGTGACGGGTTTTTTTACTCCGAAACAAGGCTTAGAAGGAGTTGCTGTATTCATGTGCTGAATCGTATCCTCTGGTGTTCGCCTGGAAACAGGGGCATCCAACAATGGATACTTATGACTACCACTGTTAGCTTTCTTTGGGTTAGCTACCCACTGTCCAGGGTGAAGGCACCAATTGCAGCCACAGCTACCATTAAATTGGGCAATACCTTGCATTGGTGCTCTTGCAACTGAGTCCACGCAACAGACTAGTGGATAAACTTTTAAAACAACCTCCTCGCCGTTTAGGTTGCATTGTACTCCTTCCTTGGATAATCTATTCATGTTTTGAACAAAGGGATCCAGGAAGACGTTCATGTCAGGTTTATTTTTCCCGAACCACAATCCGACAACGATTAATTCAGTGGTTCTTACATGAAATGGCAGTTGGTGAATCTCTAAAAAGATCGGCCAAATAGAATAAGTAAAGCTTTCATATAGAGGCGCGCCGTCTGTATTAAACGAAACTGTTAAATATCTATTCCTATCTGACGCATCTAAGGTGTTTAAAAACTGTTGATATAATCGACCGTCGTAAATGTCTCGAAAAACATTTTTATCGTGAACTCTGTCTTTCACAACATAATTATAATAATCCCTATTAGACCCTATTCGCTCAGAAATCTGCGAGAAAACATCGAAGTAGACAAAAAAATCATCATAGGATGAATTTTTAACATCAATGTCTATATTGCACAATTTACATTTGATGTCTTTGCTTGAACGCTCAAATTTTCCAATGTAAACACCACATTCTGGACACATTCCATGGAAGATGGCGTTACTAGAAGGATTGAATAAAAGATTAATCAAGTAACGAGACTGTGGTAAAATCGCATACGCAAAGAGAGAGTTAATAAGTTGAAAGAGAGATGTAACAGCCGTTTGAGAAAGACAAAATGTTATTGCGAATTTGAGAATCATTATGAGAAGCTCTCCTTTACTTTTGTCAACAGGTGCATCTATAACCTCGTGGAATTCTTCACTCCCTATAAGCGCATGAAGTTATGACTCATCTTCGTTTGAAGACATTTCCAATTCCTGAAAATTGATGTTTAATTGCTAAAACATGTACAGATGGATGTTAGTCGTGTTTCAGTCTAACTAAAAATATAGCCTTAATTATAAAATTGCAATTAATACAAATTTCAGAAGGTTTATATTACAAATTCTGCTCGGAAGCAAGCCGCGCGTGTGATTTAAAAATAAATTTGATGCGTGGATTTCATTCGGAGTGGGTAAATTAAATGAAATTGTTGAATATTTCTCCTTTTTGGTAGAAAGTTAATCTTCTTGCTTGACAATTCATATTGTTCCTCAAAAATTCAACAGTTTATTTCAAATTCCTTTTTTCTGTGTTGACTGAAAAGTATTTTTTAATTGAAAATTCAACTATTCTTGAAAATTTGTCTTTTTTGATTCAAATTACAATTATATTACATTTTACGTTGAGAATTCATCTTTTTAGTTGAAAATACAACTCCTTGGTTAAAAATGTAACTCTTTTGTTGAAAAATGATTTTTTTTTCTTGAAGATTCATCATTTATTTAATTGAAAATTCATCTCTGATTGAAAATTCAACTACGTTGTTGAAAATCAATTTTTCTAACTGAAAATTTAACTTTTCTCGTTTAAAATTGAACTATTTTGTTGAAAATTAGTTTTTTTTGTTTGTTAGAAATTAGTTTTTTAAAACAGAAAATTTAACTATTATATTTTAGGTTAAAAATGTATCTTTTTTGAAAAAAAATTCAGCTATTTGGTTGATAACTGATCTTTTTTATCAAAATTGAACTATTCGGTGGGAAATTTTTGTACCTTTTTGGTATAAAAATCAACTTTTCCAGTTGAAAATTCATCACAACTGTTTTAAAGTGAATGATTTGGTTGATAATCAATTTTTTATAGCAATTTGTTTAACTTACCATTTAACTGCTCCACTTTTTGTTCAAAATTCATCTCTTTTTTTTTTTGTCAAATTCAACAAATTGTTTGCAAATTCATATATTGTGTTGAAAATTCGTATTTTTTGTAGAAAGTTAATCTGTATGGTTGAATATTCATTTTTGTTTATAATATATAAAGAGTATCTTCCATGATGGTATGCCCTGTGCATTTAAGATAATTTGTTTGTCTTAACAGAAAAAAATTACGTTTCTTTTGGAAACGATGTAAGATACGTGTCATTTTACTCTGTTTAAGGGCATGCTCTTCGGTGATCACGTGACCAAACCAGTCCTTGGTTATGAAATTTTTTTTGGAGTTCACCGTGTCAAAACGCAATGATATATCGCTCTCAAAATTTGGAATATAGGAAATGGGACAATAAATTGCGTTTGTATATTTAGTTTGAGTAATAATTTTGAAAAAAATTATTCATGTAAAAAATAAATGTGTAATATTATTTTCATTTTTTTTTGGTGCTCACTACGTCCACACGGATTGAGATATCGTGTTTAGAATTTGAACAATTAAATAAAAAGCACTAAAGAACGTTTGTATACATTAATATGTTTATAATTTCAAAGAAATTTTATTTATAAATTAATAAAATAGGATATTACCACTCGAGTCGAGCACTTTCCAGGTAATGTTTGGTTTGATGCATTTCAGATTTTTTGATTATTTTTGGAGTATTTTTAGCAATTTCTAGCGGAAAAAAGAAGCTTTCAACGTCGGTAAAGTAGAGATCACATGACCAAGCTCGGTTATGAAATTTTACACATTATTTTCTACATGGATAATTTTTTTCAAAATTATTACTGAAACTAAATATACAAACGCAATTTATTGTCTCATTTCCTATATTCAAAATTTTGAGAGCGATATATCATTGCGTTTGGACATGATGAACACCAAAAAAAATTTCATAACCAAGGACTGGTTTGGTCACGTGATCACCGAAGAGCATGCCCTTAAGAAAACAACAGATTTGAGCGGCAAATAATTGTGTGACTTTAGTGTGGACTGCCTGTCTTATTTGGAATGAATTGGGCTGAAATAATAATGTGCTACTGAGTATCTATAAGTAATACTAAATCTATAAGTATCCAAGTAGGGCGGATTGAAAATGATGAATTTAGTGGAATCATTTCAACTGAACGAAAAAATTTTGATCCGAAAAACGTAAAAAAAAAGAATAGAAATTGGTTAATATCTTCTGTTCTCTTTTTTGAAAATTTCCCTATTGCTTCTAAAATTGTGGCTAATTCGGTAATATTATAAACTGTTTAGGAGTTATATCATTCGGGAATTTTAATATTTGTGAATTTTATAATTCGGAAATTTTATTATTCTGAAATTTTAGTCGAGAATTTTCCAATTCGGGAATTTTACAGTGTCGGGAATTTTATTTTTCGTGATTTTTCAGTCGTGTCGATTTTTATAGTCAAAGAACAAATTTTTTCAAAATGAAGAAATTTCAAATGTAAAGCATAAAAATTACAGAATTAATAATTGTAATACTTAAAATTTGCATATTTTTTAATTGTAAATTTAAAAAATTAGAAAGTCCTAAATTTTAATGATTTACAATCTAAAATTCTACATTTTTGAATATTTACAATTGAAAATCCTTTAAATTTTACGATTTCCAGTTTAAAATTTTTCAATTTTAAAGATGTATAAATAAAAAATCCTAAATTTTGCTGATTTTGTAAGACATAGTGTCACTTGCATAATAAGATATATAATATCAACCTCGTATCTTGCCTCCAAATTTCTCTATTTTCAAAATAAACTTTTCCATGCAGAAATCGAGTAAAAAATTTAACAATTATTTTTGTCCAAAATAAATCAACCAGTTTCTGGTCTAGTCTATAGTCTAGTCTGGATTGCTATTGTCTATAGCACATATAGTTTTGAGAAATTTCGAAAACAGTTAGAAATTTATAAAAAATAAAAAAATTATTGTGCTTTGCAGTGTTTCTAAGTCAAATATATCGAGTGGCGATCACAGCGCCACTATTTGCCGTTCCCGCCGCAGGCACGAAATTTACGCGTGGCGTGACATACTCCTGGTTTTAACACAACAATTTTTTTAGTCTTAGCAAGTGGTTAAAATCGCACAAAACATACCTTGAAAAACATGCTTGTAACATAACTAACAACATTTGTTTCGAAAAAAACAAATAGTAGCATGTTTCCTTCATTCAAGGTGAAGAAATTTCAGGTTCGACATATTCAACTGTTTTTAAAACGTGTGCATATGACTCAATGTTTCTGGCCATTTTCAACCAATTTGAAATTGAGCAAATCATTTTTTTTATAACTTTTTATTATTATTCACTATGAAAAACTGTACATAGAAAAAATTTACCATAATTTTCGAAGCAATGAGAAAATTTTTTGGAATTTTCAAATAAAAAAAGAGAACAGAAGATATTAACCGATTTCAACTTTTTTATACTTTTCACGGATGTCAACCTACAAATTTGTTTCGCTCGGCTCAAGCGATTCAACTAATTTGATAATTTTAACTCCTTCCTAATGCATAGGATATAACTGTTTGCGATCAGATTTCTGGAAAAATGTTTATCTGTTCCGCGAGGATTGTGCGCTGTTTTGATTGTTCTTTTGTAAGAGCGTCTTAGCTGTTCTGTGCGTATTGTGCGCTCTTGGTAATATTATTTTTAACACTTTAAAAGTTTGATAGTTCATGCTGGAACAAAATTATAAGAATAACGACATTTCATATAAGTGTTGGCTGCTAATTTTTTTTTAACACTTTAAAAGTTTGATAGTTCATGCGGGAACAAGATTATGAGAATAACGACATTTGATATAACTGTTTGCTACTAATATTTTTTTCAACACTTTAAAACTTTGATACCTCATGCGGGAACAATATTATAAGAATTAAGACATTTTATATAAGTTTTTGCTGCAAAAACTTGCCAATAATTATGAGTAACAAACTAGAACTTACTTACTTTGGGCGATTTATTATTGTAATTTCGTCTATGCTCTGTCCAACTTACTTTCTTTTTAAGTAATCGTCACGAAGCAGTAGTAACGAGACCGAACTGTGCGTTACGAAAACATGTCAATATTTTAATTGTAAAACTGAAAATGTTGCCAGTCTCTTCGCGTATCTCTCACAGTTTTCGAGATAATTTCAAATCTGTGCTATAACTTGTACTCTTTCTCAAGCGACTGTTACTTCTGTACTTTTATTGTTCAACACTATTTTCAATAATAATAATAATTTCAATAATTACTGCGATTATTATTATTTTCCGTATATTGGGTTTCTTCTTGTAACATTATGTCCGTTGAAATTAGAAATAAGCAATTTATCATTTTATCCTATCGTAGATTGTACGATATCAATATTTACCCCTTACGAAAATGCACCGTTCGGAAACCGTTCAAAGACCGTTGAGAGGGACCGTTGGGCTACCGTTGAAAATGACCGCTGGTTTTTCAACGGTCTTTTCGCGCGGGGGCTGGTCGCTAAAGACCTTTTCTACTGAGGACCATTAGGAAAATTTTCCAGGTAGGTGAGAGCCACTGTTGGGAGACTTAATGGTTCCGAGATCCAGCAGATGGCGGCACACTTGCAAAAATAACAAAAGTTTGAACTCTTGTCGTATTTTCGTCCCTCTTTCTTTTCTTTCCTGGTAGCAAATTTTCAGTATCAACTTCTTTTTCAGTATCAACCACAGGCCATAATTTTACAGGGATTCTCGATCACATTTGTTTTACCTTGCTGACCATAATAATTATCTCAAATAGCGCTTTCAATTTCTGCTATTTCTTTTGTTAATTATAATGGTTTTAAAGATAAGCCGGCGAAAGTCTGATAATATCTTCCCTTTCTTTTCTGTCGTTAAGGTGGTGCATTTATTAACAAGTACGATTCCTAGTAAAAACTGTGCTATGACTTATTTACATCATGACACATGTCAGTACTAAGGTATCGCAATGCTTGATGCGACAGAGCATAAATTGGTAGCTTCAGATATCCTCGCCATTAAACCATAATGAATAAAAATAAGCGAATGTCTTTTAAATTCTCAACTAATTAAAACTGCGTTCTAAGAGTGATTCTTTTATACATATACAAAAATTCATAATATTGAATAAATTGAATTAATATTATTATTATTTAAATATAGTATATTACTATACAGATAACCTATTTTAAATAGATTTAATGAAGGCCCCTGATTACGAAAAATTTGGGTATTTTTTTTTAGAAAACTAGGGCAGTTTTTGCTTTAAGGCAGGTGATACTTACCATATGAGCAATTCACTCTTGTATACAGTAATAAATAGTTTTTGCGGAAGCTTTGGGAAATAATTAAGATTTTAAGAACATGAAGATGGATGTCTGCCAACTGTTCTTTTTCAAAAATAAAAAAACATTTTGACGTCATAAGACAGAAATTACGGTTTCTTTAATTTGAAAAAAGCAGTTTGTGGACATACGTCTTTATGTTTTTTTATCATTTTGTAAAGTTTCAGAGAAAAATATTTATTATGATGGAGAAAAACCTATAGGGAGGCTGATTTGGCCATATGGTGAGTATCAAACGCCCATACAATTTTAATGCTCATATGTGGAGTGTGGACAATTGGAGATGCTCATACAACGTCTCCTAAACTTTTATTGTAAAAAGGACCATTTTGAACTTACATGAACAAGAAAAATGGCATCTTTGTCTATCTCTTGTTGCATAGCGGCGAGTTAAATAACTTCTTACACAAATTTCTTTAGTGATGAACAAATGTTTAAAATAATTTTCAGGTATTTTGAACAATAATTGTATATGTGATTTGTTTAAAAAAAGTTCTAATACTGAAACTTAAAAATAATATTGAAATACATGTAATTCTTCATCTGCCTGAGAGTTTGTACAAAAACGCAATAAAAAAGGATGATTCACGTAGAGTCAAGCAGTGCATGTCTGTCTAAACATTGGTCAAATAATTAACATTTGTTGTCAATTGGCAATGTATCGTTGCAAAGAGTCATTGGCAGGAATTTTGAATTCATTTTTCAAAAGAAATGGACCCTACTCATTAAATAATTATCAAAATGTGGATTTCTGTATAAAAATTGTTTAAGAAATTAAAAAATTTGATCATTTCAGATAAGAAAACGATTCTTGGTTGCTTTTTTTGTACTTGGCGACGTGGAAAAATGTCCTGGCAGTCTAGTCGCAGGTGTGGCCCAGGTCTGGATTTATCTAGACTGTCTAGTCTGAAAGATCTGATCTGGCCCAGGCCTGACGCTAGTCTGGTCCAGGTCTGACATTATCTTGGCCGTTAGGCCTGGAAGGTCTGGTCTGTCCCAGGCGCTGATCAGCGAGCCATCAAGAGCAAAAAAAGTTCTAAGTTCGATCAAAATTTTTTTTAAAGCATATTTAAAGAAAGTTGCAGGGTATTTAAAATGATAGGAAATAAGAAATTGACACTATTAAAACAAGACTTTTTTATAATGTTTGATAAAAAAACGTTTACGTTGATCAAATGTGAATGAAAAATAATGAATGATTCTTTTAAATTAAATTTTTGCTCGATTAAAAATCAAACAATCATTTATTTTACGAGATGATCCTGAATATGTTCAAAATTAAACAATTTACAGAGTTTAACATGTTCAAAATTCAACTGTTTCAATTCCAAAGCCTTAGTAGTTAGTCCGAATGAAACTTCATAAACTATTTTCAATTTTAAAATAAATTAAGATTATTAGGTTCATAATTAAACTCTCTTTTCCAATTTCAAATCCTATTCAAGTATTATTGTAGTGAACTAATTAGTTAAAAATTTCTAGAAACTAAAAAAAAAATGAACTAAATATCAACCAAATAAAATGTGG
Source organism: Andricus curvator (assembly GCA_932195095.1). Lineage (NCBI taxonomy): Eukaryota > Metazoa > Arthropoda > Insecta > Hymenoptera > Cynipidae > Andricus > Andricus curvator. The sequence continues at coordinate 43,033 of CAKNYM010042531.1, forward strand.
ACTAAAATCATATCCACTGTTCAAACTATTTAGTTGAAAATTTATGTAATTTGTTGAAAATTCGTCTTTTTTTTGTAAAAAATTAATTTTTCAAAACAGTATTTTTTTGAGAATTCATATTTTTGGCAGAAAATTAGTCACCTGTTTTAAAAATTCATCTTCTTGGTTGAAAACTTAACTAATTGGTTAAAAATGCAGCTAATTCGTAGAAACCTCATATTATTGGTTAAAAATGCAAATAACTGCTTGGTTGCAAATTCATCTGTTTTGATGGAGGATTCACCTGTTTTGTTGGAAAATCGTCATTTTGGCTTGAAAATTCAGCAATTTGGTAGAAAATTTAACTACTTGTTTGTCAATGTACGTATTTTGTTAGAATTTGTCTTTTTTGATAGAAAATTAATTTTTTGTATTAGATATGCAATTGTTTGGTTGAAAATAAATCTTTATTAGTTGAGGATTCAAGCATTTTGTTCAAAATTCATTTTTCTTGGTAAATCGAAATGTTGTTTATTTTAAATTGAAACTTTTTTTATGAAATATCTACTATTACATGTTTCGTTGAAAATTCTTCTTAAGTTGAAAATCCAACTCCTTGGTTGAAAGTTGAACTACTTTCCTAAAAAATCATTTTTTTTTGGTTGAAGATTCATAATTTTAGTTGGAAATTCGTAGTTTTAAATTAAAAAGTAATTTTTTAAATTGAAAATTCAACTGTTTTGCAGAGAATTCTTTTTTCTTTATTCAAAAATAATTCTCTTAAATGAAAATTTAACTATTACATTTTTGGTTAGAATTGATCTTTTTTGTATAAAAATTCAATTATTCAGTTTAAAATTTTTAGAAATGAAACAAATATAAACTAAAAATTATTAAAATAAAATTTGGACTAACATCCTATCCATTGTTCAAACTATTGAATTGAATGTGTATGGAATTTTGTTTGAAAATTCGTCTTTTTGGTAGAAAATTAATCTTCTTGGATGAAAATGCAACTATTTGGTGAAAATTTAACTAACAAAGAGGGATACGTAGTAAAAAATTTCAGAAAAAAAACTTACGTAATTTATGTACGGCCCCTAATCAGCCATTGGGACAATTTTCCGTTTCGTTGTAATTTGTTGAATTGGCGCACATATTATTTTAGCCAATTAGTGAAAAAGTTGAAAAATATTTTTCAAGGTAAAATAAAGAAATAGTGGCATTAGCAAATAATCGTAAAAATAGCGTATTTAGTTACATTTTCTTTACATAGTAGCAAAATAGTTTCATCGCTCAGAAAAAGTGTCAAATATAATGTCAATGATGTACTGAGTCCGATGCATATGCCGATGAGAAATATGCCACTGGGAAAAGGCACCAGAGAAAAAGCTATACGAATACAATAGGTGAATGGAAGGGAAGGAATCGGGGAATTGGAAAATATAATATTTCAGAACATTTGTGAATATTTAGGAATACTCTGGAATATATGGGAATATGTAGGAGTATAAGGGAATATTTGGGAATATCAAAAATATGTGGGAATATTTAAAATATGTGGGAATATTCAAAGAATACATGGCAATATTTAGTGAGTGTATCAGAAATATCAAAGTGGTCGACCCCTCGTACTAATCGTAAAATCGCAGGTACACCAGCCCACTCATCCGAAGCGAGATATACAAATGAGAATTTCGAAAATGACCCATCGACCCTTATTCCTGGACATCTGTTTGACAATAAATTATTTAAATTACACCCGAAACGGCGGAAAATCCCAACTTAAAGACTTCAGTAAATATAATTCTCTAACTTCCCCGTTATTCTAATACGTTTGGCTGGCACATTTTTTATTGGCCCCTCAGAGTGTACCTGCTCGCCTCATTTGCCTACCTGTCAGTTGTATCTTTTACCTTTCCTGAAGAACAACAAAACAAAATGATTTTTCAGGAAACCAAATTAACTAAATATTTTCTCTTCAACGCGCTCTCCGCTAATAATGCTTGAATAAAAGAAAATTCAGATTTTCTCATTTCAACGTAAAAGTGAGGAATATTCTATATATATGTTACAGGCAAAGTCCGATGTGCCGGCACACCGCAGTCTGCCTGGTCCCTCCGCGAATTGACTGAGCGGGCTCAGGCAAAGTCCGAAGTAGCACTTTCACTTCGGACTCTGCCTGGTCAAATCGCGAAGTGCCCGACTGCAAAGTCCGGAGTAAAAATAAAACCTTTGGGGTTTAATTTTCCCGCTGCACAGTGGGCTGGCTCGGGAATTTACAATTCAAAATTGTCTACAGGTCGCAATTGTGAACGGATTTAAACGTTTTTTTTTAGAAATGATCAGCAGTAAATTTTTAAGAAAGCTTATGGAGTATATTTATCAATTTTTGTTTCAGTATAATTATTTATTCAACGCAAGTTTTTTTCTCTAGAGAAAATAAAAAAATAATCTCGATATGTATCATGTTTAACGTAGATGTACTTAGAAAACATGAATAATTCATTTTTAATATTTTTATTGTTCTTTAGTGTAAATAATTTCCGAATTCAAGCTTTTTCAGGAAAAGCTGATTATTTAAAGCGAATTTACAGACTATATATTAATTGATTCAACGAACTTACCTGTGTGAAGTTCAATCATAATTATACAAGCCGTCTCGTCCAAATAGATCACAAAGTAGTACCATCGTATCTGCATGGTTCGCGCCACAATTTTCAAAGACCAAGGAAAAAACTTTCCCCTGGCTCCCTCTACAACTTCCCAGGTCAGGTTATTCATTAAGTTTAAAGAAATAGCAACAATATCGTGACTCACTTATCTTAGGGAAAAATACGGCTTGTCGTCCAAGGTATGCCGTAGGGTAGGGAGGGATTGATCTATTCGGACGAGACGGCTTGTATAATTATGATTGAACTTCACACAGGTAAGTTCGTTTAATCAATTAATTATACTACGCCGTCTCGTCCTCTAGATCACAAAGTAGATGTTTAAAGAATACTTTAGTGAATTACATCTGTACTAACGCCTTTATTTGGGACTTATAACGAAGAAAAAGGAAAATAAATACAGTGAAAATCGAACTGTGTAAAACATGAACTTTTCAGAAGGCGAATTCTAGAACAATATCAACGAACCTTAATCTTAATTTAAACAATCAGTCTTTTTGACTTTCCAACGTATCTAATACCCAATCCGCAAAACGTTCATCGGAGACTAATGGTCTATTGTAGAACTTCGCAAATACATTTGAGCCCTCAGTCCAACCCGCAGCTTGCCTTATTATTTCGACATTAAGGCCCTTCCTAAGAGCTGCTGATGTGGCCGCATGGCAAGTGCTGTGGCTTGAAAAAATAGACGTATCAATACCGCTTTGTGACGATCCCATTTTAATCCATCGGCTCAGCGTTTGACTAGTAACCACCTTAAATGGTTTTCTGTATGTAATAAAAAGATAGTCATCCTCGACTCCTCTTAGCTTTTTTGTCGCATCTAAATAAGCTACTAGTACAGAAGCCACGCAAATCTTTGGCTGATCTATAAAATAAGGGATTGATAACAATGGTTGGAACTTATTTGGGGCGGAAGTTTTAATATTCTCTGGAATCTTAATTAAGATTTCACTAGGACGTACAATAATATTTGAAATACTAATTTTACTTAAGGTTTGTACTCTTTGTGCAGTTACGAGAGCTAACAGAACTGCCAATTTCATAGATAACTTAGGTAACGATAAATTCGTATTAGGACACCACGAACTTAAAAAATTTAATACCGGAATAGGATCCCACGTGTACTTATACTTAGGTGCTTGGGGCTTTAGCTTAGATACACCCTTAAAAAATCTCTTGACTGTATCATTATCACCCAATTCGAAGGGAACTATTAGCGAAATTGCTGATCTATAAGTATTAAGGGTTCCGTAAGTCATTCCTTTATCTACAAGCGTAGTTAGAAACTCGAGAACTGACGAAATGCTTGGGTTATACGGATCGAGCGACTCTTCTGCACAGAATGACCACCAAGTCTTGAGTGCTGAATTATACTGCTTAAGGGTTGATTCGGCCAGTGAAGCTTCTATCACAGCGAGCCCTTTTTCTGGAAAATCCCTTAGTGAGAAGGCTTTCCTGATAGCCTGCCTGCAACCAGGGTAAGGGAGGCTGAGAGCGGATGAGGTTCCCTGAAAGGTGAAATTAACAAATCATGTGACGGATGAAATACTAACATCTCCCCGATTAATAATCTCTTAAACAGGGGAAACCACACTTGAGTGGGCCAATAGGGAACAACAAGAATACCTTCTGCTTTGTCAATAATTATTTTTTGGATGACCCGCAGAATCACACTGAACGGAGGAAAGGCATAGGAAAAATACCTCTTCCAAGAGACAGTGAATGCGTCTATTGCGATGGAATTCGGATCTCTTTGCCAAGATATATATTTTTTACATTTCGCATTGTTTAACGATGCGAATAAATCTATATCAGGCTCTTTCCAGTACTTTTTGATTTTTCTGAAGTACTTCATACCCAGTTCCCATTCGGTACCTATAGAACGAATTCTGGATTCGCTATCTGCCTCGATGTTCTCCTTGGAACTAATATACGAAGCAAAGATCCAGATATTCCTTTGCTCACACCATTGCCAGATTTGCTTAGTTATTCCGTGCAAATGTGGGTATTGAGCTCCGCCCATCCTATTAATGTATGCAACGGCAGTTGTATTGTCAATCCGTAAGAGGATCTCGCAATCCTTATAATTATTGGCAAAACACTTTAACCCATAAAAAGCCGCTATTAACTCTAGATAGTTGATGTGAAAAGATCTTTCCATCTCACTCCACCATCCATGGGTCTTCTGAGAATTGCAGAAAACACCCCATCCGGTAGTGGATGCATCTGAAAATATTTCTAAACAATAATTATATTGCCTAATAGGTTGGTATGCGTGCATGATGTTATTTTGCCACCAGGTAAAATCCTCGAGGAGAATCTCACAAAGACTCATATCCTCATCGTAATTTCCATGAGAATTTTCAAGCCAGAGAAACTTCTCTCTTTCAAAACTTTTTGTATATAGAAGACCATACCTTACTGCAGGACAACTTGAAACTAATAATCCCACAAAACTACTAAATTCTCTAATGCCACATTTTTCTTTCTTTTTAAGTTTAACGATCAACTCCGATATTTTAGAACGCTTTGTATCAGGTAGCTCCACGCACATACCTACGCCATTAAAGTAAAGTCCTAGGAATTTGCATCTGTGACAGGGATTCAATTGGCATTTCTCAAGGTTAAGAATAAAACCTAGACTCTCAAGAAGTTTACATGTAATTATTACATTAGATGTAAACATTGATTTAGAGTTGTCCATAATAAAAATATCATCAAGGTAAACTACCAATATAACATCCTTTAATCCCAAAAATTGAGCCACAGGCCTCATGATCTTCGTAAAAACAAATGGGGCTGTGCAAAGTCCGAAACGCAGACAAGTAAATTCATAAATTACTCCGTGGAAACTAAATCGAAGATATTTTCGATATTTTGGAGCTACTGTTATAGTGAAATACGCGTCCTTCAAATCAATTGTGCCCATAAAACAATTCTCAGAAATTAGTTTTACGACTGAACGGACATCATCTAATTTGAAGTGAGGTGGATCTATGAAAACATTTAATTTTTTCAAATTTAAGATAAATCTTTTCTCACCATTAGATTTGTCCACCAGAAAATAGGACGACAAAAACTGATCATCACAAGCTTGACACTTGACTACTGCTCCTTTTTTCACGAGTACTGTGACAGCACTCTCCATATCCAGCAATTCCTTCCCTGACAACGTGGGAAGATTTGGAGGATACAGTTGGACAGGTTTCTGGTTAAACTTCAACCTATATCCCTTTACCCACTCAAGAATGGTTACGTCTGAAGTAATTTTTTCCCACTCATCGAAAAACCATTGTAATCGACCAGGAACTATACTTACGTTTACCGTTTCGGTCGATACGTCCGTTTGGGTTGCGACTTCTGTCCATTCTGGTTCCACTGATTCTGCTTGCTCTGGTTCCATTGATTCTGCCAGCCCTGAGAATACGATTGGTATTGCTTCTGGGGCGGGCTCTTCGAGTTTAAAGATCTCGTGTTCTTGGGTCCAGCACCAACTTGCCCAGGCTTACGTTGAAGAGGCTTCGGAGCTTAAGGAACTGAATGAGTAACTTTAATGTTTAGTCCTACCTTTTCAGCTGCCTTTGCAGCAT
>CAKNYM010042532.1:2610-40811 GCA_932195095.1 Andricus curvator
CCCCCCCCCCCCCCCCCCACAAACAACCCACAAAACTATTCTAAAAATTTCTGAAGAATTAAAATAGGGGAAAAAGTACCAAAAAAGTTCAATTTCATTTTTTTTTTTTTTGAGAATTTCCACAAGTTCTCGGGTGATTTGTCACAAGAAAGGACAGCTGAAATATTATTGAAGGGTTGAGTATTCAAGAGGACTTTTTTCGTTTAGAAGTCATGGAAAAGTGTTACTTCATTTTATGGTAATTCTTAGAAGGTCTTATCAATTTTTGGGACAAAGTTTCCAGGACGCTTAAATTTTATTTCATTTTATTTTTTATTTTTACACGGGCTTATGGGATTTATGATCAAAAAAATAGTAGTGAAATAGTAGTCCTTAAGGTGGCCCTCATTTTTCACTTCTCGAATTTCTCTGCGCTCACGCGCCCCCCCCCCCCAGTTTTGTTCGAATGCCCAAAAAAAAAAAGTCCTTCAAATTGGAGCAAAATCGGTTAATATTTAGGGGTGGCGCAAAGACCATGAAGTTTCCCATTGATTTAACATGGGAAAAAGTCAGCTTTTTGTAAATCTAACATTTAAACCCGATAGTATGTTACAAATAATTCCGTGTTCCAGTATATTGTCCAGAATTCGTCAGAGAATAAGAATCAATCATAAATTTGTAGGTTGAATAATTTTAAGCCACTCTTATGGTTCCCCAAAGAAAACCCCATAAGTGACAAATGTGAATTTTACGTAATATTGCGGTTTATTGACGCTTTTTAAAAGTTAAAAAAAAATCATTAATCGGTAATTTATGAATACCCAGTCATTTTTTAACTAATATTCAATTGTTTAAACAATATCAATTTGTTGAAACATTCGAGATTATTCTTAAAAAGCAAAGTAGAACATAAAAATATCTCAATCTGTCAAAAAATAGCAAAAATAGAATATGCGTTAACTAGAAAATTGCTGGAACAATTTAAATTTGTTCAAACATCCACGAGTATTCATAATAAACATATTAGTACTTGAAAATATTAAAATTTGTTGGAAATTTAGTGAGATAAAATGTTTGTCCTGCTTTTTTTAGGTAAAATATATACTTGAACAAATACGCATTATTTAAATAATTGTACAATTATTTGAACAAAATATTTTATTGTTATCATTGATTAAATAACTCATAAAGTGTAGAAAATACGTTCATTTCGCGAGTTAACTGAAAAAAAAACAAATATTTAAACAAATTGAAATTGTTTAAACAATTGAATATTAGTTAAAAAATGATTGGGTATTCTTACATTACTGATTGATGATCATTTTTTTTAAACGTTTAAAAAGCGTCAATAAGCCGCAATATTACGTAAAATTCAAATTTGTCACTTACGGGGTTTTCTTTGGGGACTCATAAAAGTGGCTTAAAATTATTGAACCCAAAAATTTATAATTGATTCTTATTCTCTGATGAGTTCTGAACAATATACTGAAACACGGAATTATTTGTAACATATTATCGCGTGTAAATATTAGATTTACAAAAAGTTGACTTTTCCCCATGTTAAATCAATTGGAAACTTCATGGTCTTTGCGCAACCCCTAAATATTAACCGACTTTGCTCAAATTTGGAGGAGATTTTTTTTTCGACATTCGAAAAAAACTGGGGGGGGGGGGTGAGAGCAGAGAAATTCGAAAAAAAGATCAACCAAGTACAAATAAGAACCACCCTAGTAGTCCTATTTTACCGGTGACCGAATCCATTTCAAATCAGGCAGGTTCTACACTTGAAGTTGCAGAATCTCTCGAGGACAGAATACTTATTTGAATTTTTTGCTTTGCTTTTCAAAAAAATGCAAATATTTTCTTGAAACGTATATAACTTTGGACCTAATTGAGATATTTAAGATTCTTTTCAGATTCTGGTAGAGCTTATTGCCTTCTTTCAGAACTCGCAAGAAAATTATGAAAATGTTCAGAATGACAAAATGGCGGCGGTATTTCTGAAAATAATAATAGTCGATTTTCTCAAAAAACGCACATTTATATTTCTTGTCAATTTTTTTTTAAATTTGTACTATCATAGGGAAAATACCATGTGAGTGATTAAGCAAAGAGAATATTATCAACAATGATTATAAATTGTTAAAACAATTATTTTGTTAACTTGAATTCATTATTACTTCACTCCAAATGAAAATTAAACAAAAAGCCAGAAATTTAAAAAAAAAACGCATCTTCCTAGCATTATTCAATTATAATATTATTAATAAGTACAATGAATTGTTTAAACATTTATTTTGTTAACTTGAATTTATTATTACTTCACTCCGAATGAAAAGTGGACAGAAAACCAGAAATTAAAAAAAAACCGCATCTTTTCAGCATTATTCAAATATAATATTATTAATAATTATAATAAATTGTTTAAACAATTATTTTGTCAACTTTAATTTATTATTACTTCACTACAGATGAAAATTGGACAAAAAGCCAGAAATTAAAAAAAAATCCGCATCTTTCTAGCATTATTCAAATATAATATTATTAATAATTATAATAAATTGTTTAAACAATCACTATTGTTAACATTGATGAACTATCACTTTCCTCTAATTGAAAATTGGACAACAAATGGAAAATTTGTGAAAAAATCGCGTCTTTCTAACTACATTCTATGAGAAAATTGCTAAAAACAATAATAAATTGTTTAAACAATTCATTAAAATATCTAATTTTCAGTATAAAGTCATATTTTATGTATTAGAAACAATTCGCATTAAAAAAACCGCAAAAAAATCATAATTAGCGCCAAAAACTCGCAAAACCCATTTTTTCACTTATGGGGTTTCTTTGGGACCCTATAAAACAGACTTATGGGGGTGATATTTGAAAAGTGATATTTTATTCGTATTCTATGGCTAATTGTAAAGAGAAATGTTGAGTTTCAACTCGATTGAGATAATATTGAGGATTCTGAATAAGATTTACAAAAACGTCTTTTTTTCTTATGGGAAATACATGTTAAACTTCATAGGGCTTGCGCCACCCCTAAATATCATTTTTTTCAGTACAAAAAAAATGGATTAATTTTGGGTGGATTCGAACAAATTTGGGGGGTGTCCCCATAAAAATTCGAAAAAAAAATTTTGGACCATCCTAGTGTCCTGTCACCTTTTCTGTGGTGCATCGTAGTGGACGGTCTCCTTCGTAGGCTAAATAAGGAAGGGTATTAAACTCAGAGATACGCGGATGACTTTGAAATCCTAGTCAGAGGGGCTCTTCTGGAAACGTTGATGTGTCTTACAAGGTCGGCGCTGCGTATCGTAGAACTCTGGTGCGACACTCAGGGCTCTTTATAAATCTGAAAAAAACCAGCCTGGTCATTTTCAAAAGAAAATACTAAGTGCGAAAGTTGACGCCCCTGCATGTTGTGGTGGGAGGCTGACGATCTCAGGCTCGGTTAAATATCTGGGTGTGACCCTAAATAGCAATCTGAACTGGACGAAGCATCTTGAAACCCATTGCAGGAGGTTTTTTATGACATTTTGGATGTGCAGAAAATTCATTGGTTTGATGTGGCGTCTGGGGCCTAAGTGCTTGCATGGCTCTACTCTGCTGTTCTGAAACCAAGGCTCCTACACGCGGCTGTGGTCTGGTGTTGTGATAACTGCCAGGGCGGCTCACGCGATGGGCCGCCTGTCAAGAGCAAATAAATGGACTTGGGGGACTGGACACACTACGGTCCCAAGTAACATCAGCACACTGCCAATTCTAGAAATGAGGCAAGATAAAATAAGAAAACGCTTCAACTTTACCAGGACTTTCCGCGTCTGTATACCAAGCAGGGATATGTGGAAAGCAAATGGTAACCCGCTTATTCAAGGGGAAATATGGTACACAGACGACTCCAAAGGAGTAGGAGGGTCAGAAGGAGGAAACTATGACAGCGCGGGAAGGAGGGGGTTAGGGATCCCGCTTGGGCGGCATGTCACCGTTTTTCAGGCGGAGCTAATGGCCGTCCTTCGCTGTGCTGAGACATTACTAGAAGAAAACGTTGCTGGGAGGCAGATTACAATTTGATCGGACAGCCTGGTCATACAGGGATCAAGGACCAGCGCCTTGCTGCATCAAGATGGACTTCAAAAGCTGGATCCAAGAGAAGCACCGGCGATACTGGGTACAAACCCCGGGTTGCCGACAGGCGAAAGCCATCTTGGGCTATACGTACAGGATGGACAATGAAAGTGAAATCCTGGGTTTATCCAAGAAGGACATTAGGACAGTGGTTCAGATGCTTACAAGACACAAACACCTAAATTATCACATGCACAAGATGGGGTACTACCCCACGACAGAGTGCAGGAAATGCGGCAGAGAAGATGAAACATCCCTGCATGTCTGATACCAATGCCCGGCATTAGCTAGCCGCAGGCAACAAACTTTTGGGGTCTATTTCATCGAACCTGAGGAAATTCTAACTCGATCGGTGGTTGACATACTAGGCTTCGTCAAAAGATCTGGGATCCACTACTGAGAGCGAATAGTTAAGGCTGTGGCACAATAGGCTTTATAGCTTGAGCGCCAGGAGAGCCCCATCGGGGCTCCCCACCCGCATATAAACTGATTTTAACTAAACTACATCAATTTGTTGTTGAGATATTGAAAGTGCTTGCAATTTGAACACATGAATACAATTCCGGCGCGAGTGTCTGGCATGCGACACTTTGCATCGACTGACTACATCGATCATTCTCTGTGAAATTATCCATGAATCAGACACAATCATGAACAATAAATTTAGAATGCATTGCTTTGTGAATTTCATAACAATAAGTAGAACTCTTTTTCTATGTTTGGTACGAACTTGAGCTTTATCAAATGAAAATTGGTGAAGTTATTTAATTTGTTATAAGAAAAAAACTTAATATCTTTTGGAAACCACTTTTATGCAATTTAATTAGAAAAATTCGCTCTGGCACTAAATGTACTTGACTCATTGCATATTTCAAAAAAAGCAATTTCGGCCGGTCTTTTTTTCAAGTAAATAAATGAACAAATTTTAACGTACCACCCGTCATTTTGTAGATATTTGTGATACCTACATTTTGAAATTAACCTAAAAACTGTTTTTGCTATCTTCAACGATTGTTTCCACAAACCATCGATCCTAGAATTTTGACTGAAGCATATAGGTTTTGGTCTACATACTAACACTTCAAAAATCCAAAGTCAAATTTCAGGTATCAATTCATGCGCGAATTGAGCCTTTTTTCATAGGGCGCCTGGACTATTTCGCTGAAAATTTAGGGCTAACTGAGGATAAGTGAATATTTTTATTCCATTAGTTTTAAGAATTTAAAAGTTTTTATAGCTGTAAAAGAATGTAACATGTTAAATATATGATATGAATTAGAAGATTACTATTAATAATAATTTGAAAGATATTTATAAAAGATATACTTATATACGATAATAATTTTATTGTTACATACCATATAAAATAAATAAATAATTTTATTTGTCTAATGTTGCAGGCTTCCAAGCTGCCCAGCTTTCAATAGATATTTTCAATGAAAGCTGGTTTAAATTCCGTGGGCGTCGTCGTTCCTCTAATTCCCATTCAGGGTTGTTGTTGCCTTACACTCGTTATTATTGTTTAACAGAAATAATTTGCGTATCAATTAATCATAATGTCAGGAAAGGGATACGTTAAAAAAATTAAATAAATTAATATTTGATTGATCTTTTTTTTTTTGAAATCTTTTATTAGTTATAACATTTAAAACAATCTCGCTTGTCCTGTTAGAAAATACTAAGTGATTTGGCACGATACACAGATTATTTCGCTTACCCCTCCAGGAACTTGTCTTACTTCTACCACTGTTGCAGGTCAGAAAGAGAGAGAGATAAAGGTAACTGTCTCTCAGTTTTCATTCCCGCAGAGCAGGCCCTCAAATTTTTCTCGTACATCGAATTTGCTTTTATTCAAGAATAGTCCAACCCGAGTAACCCGCACTCTCCGTCCGCTTGTACTCAGGTATCGCTTCTCGTTAGTATACTGCCTTCTATGGTGCATTGCCTGACTCATTACAGTATTCACGTTGTTATATGCTCTTAATTGAACGGAGAATGCCTGATGTCGAAACCGACGAGTGCGAAGCGAACGGAACACACGCGCTACCTGGATACTTACCTATTGCTTATCTCTCTTTCTCTCTCCCCACGCCATTGTCTTAGCGATAACGCTCGCTCTTTCTACTTCAATACACATAATTCTATCGCTCCTTTTTTTTCAAGCCGCCTGCAAGTGTCTTTCCCGGGCAGGCGAAAATGCTGCGTTAAAAAGGTCGATGCCGGATGTGTCGAAAGAAATAATGAAATCGTTCAACGCAGAAAAAGTCAAGTTTTTTTTTTCAAGAACAGGTTCAATCATTAAGTTATAATTTGCCTGACGAGACCATTATTAACCCTAATTAGTCACACTTCAGTGGAATCGCATAATAGTCACACTGGGTCCCAATGAGTCCTAAAAATCTAAGAAAATTGCTGGGTATTATTTAAGGATTGCAAGAGATGATCTTTTAGTTTTTGTAACTACAATTAATTGTTTAAATATTTAAACAAAATCGGTGAAGTTAAGGTAACGAGCTCCTCTACGAGGAGCTCGAAAATTTTTTGGGGTGAATTTCACCCCGTGTGACTAATTAGGGTTAATATTTTCATATTATCTTTTGTACATATATTTGAAAAAGGTACAACTGGAAAATAGAACCAAAACTTACGTGTCATGTAATTACTCCATGTTTTTAAGAATATTTACTAATAAGAGACATGAAAATATATATGCCTTTGGAATACACACAAGAGTTGTTTTATTTTCCTCAGAAATTTTTCTTAGATTATCCGATCATCCATAGGTAATTGCATTAATTGTCGTAGTAATTGCAATTTATTGAATTAATTGCATTAATGGTCGGTGCTCACATCCGTGAATTTTAAACCTTTCAAAATCAACCGATGGTCAGAGCCTGATTATTAGTTGAAAGTTGATTACTCTACTCACTCACTCACTCAATGGGAAAATACTTATATTACGCTACTGAATGACATCTCATAAATTCCTAAACGAAAGGGTGATACATATATATCATAAATGAAGTGGGGATAAACGGGACCGGTGAATGAAGAGACCGTCGATGGGAGCAAGTAATACAGGTGGATCACTCCTCGCCCAGCACCGCTACGAGCAACTCCTTCAGCGAGGACACCTCTGCGAGTTCGGTGATCGTTCGAAAAATCCGATTTGATTGCGTAGGTCTCAAGGAAAATGAATTCTTGTTTTTAGCAATGAGTGTCCGAGATTATATAAGCAAATCAAATAGTTCATTCAACTAAACGAACGAATCTGTTTAATATAAAAAAATTTGTTCAGTGATTTAAATTCTCGGAAGTGTTTTAACAAATTGCTCTATTTAAAAGTGACAGTTATTTAGAGCCATGGATAAACTTCTTATTCAAGCCGTTCTCATTTGCGAGATTGAAAACCTACATAATTATGCTCGAAAATAATTTTAAATACTTTTAATTAAACGAAATTTGTGCTGGTAATAAAATTTTCCTTTGAGAGGATTTTACCATCTCATGAAATCTGAGTAGGATTTTCAACCCGTTTTCATTCGGGAGATCATCCGAAAAGAGATTCTCGATTTTAAAATACAATAAACTCAAATCAAAACGATTGACTAATTCCAAGTTATGGATTTATGAACTGTAGAAGAACCGAAGTTTATCCCAGAATGAGCTCAAAAATCCCTGAAAATTGGAATTGTACAAGGCCTATGAGAAAATAAAGGCAAATAATTAAACCACTGCCAAAAAGACCTTATTTGAAGAATTGTGGATTTCTCAAAAAGTTAGGAAAGTGAAATTGAAGCTCAGTAAGGCAAACATGGCACAAAGTTTGCACTAAGTTAGAAATCACAAACAAACTAAAGAAACTAAACAAAATTAAAGCTATCTTGTTTGTCATAAAAAAGGACACGAATGGTTAGGTCGAAGGTTTAAAATTGAAGTTTGAAAGAAAACAGTTAACTTTTCAGAACAGAAACTCTCCCTTCGCTTTTGTGGACTCACATTCCCAAAAATAAAATTTTATGTAGAAAAACTCTCACGCATTGATTTAGAAAATGAGGACATAAAATGGAAAATAAATTCATGATTAAGAACGAGTGATTTGAACTTAGAGTATTAATTGGAATTCCGTTTCTGGCCTGAAAGTGTTGAGTGGCGGTGATTGTGTGGTGCAGATTTTAGTGAAATTGAAGTGGAATTTGAGGTGAGTTTATGGGAGAAGTGTGTTTGAGGGTTTTGTTAGTGTGAGGTTGCATGTAAAATATAATGGAAGTGAACAGGTTGGTGATAATTTGTGAGCTTGAAGGTGTTCGCACAAGAAAATCCTTTGCAGTGCGCTGGAGACGTCTCACGGACGTGCCGTCCGCGCACAAACTCATAACGCCAACCAATCGCGTGCAACCTGTCGTGCTGCTGCCTTCCGAGCGGTGACGCACGCAAGTACCTCGCTACTTAAACTAGTTCTCAACGCACTTCAGTAAGTGCTGCCACGGACCGTAGCAGCACGGCAGGTTGCACGTGATTGGTTGGCGTCATGTGTTCGTACGCGGACTGCACGTTCGTGAGACTTTACCAGCCCACTGCTACGGATTTTCTTGTGCGAACACCTTGAGACTGTTTTGTGTAGGCTGGGACGTTAGATTGCTTGCGTGAGGAGCAGGGTGTGGAGACAAGTGCAGCCGAGTAGGAGCGACAGGAAGGGAAAGGTAAAGAGAAGCACCGAAGAAGGTACCGCAGCAGGGTGGGGTAGCGCCGTGAAGATAGCATTAACGAAAGTTACGTATGGCGTTACAGACAGAGGTTACCAAAAAGAGAGGGCAGTACAGAAAAACGGTAGAATGGGAGAGATTAAGGGCGGAGAGTTTTGGCTCAATAGAGCCATTCGTAAAGCAGAAGAGAGATAGGGCGGAGAGAGGAATTAGTGAAGATAAAGTAGAAGCAGGATCCAACTTAAAAAATCCGAAAATGTACAGAACACCACCGGAAAAAGACCAACATGGAGGGGGGGGGGGAAGACAAGGGGAAAGACGAAGAAAAAGTTTAACTTAAAGGACCAATAGAAAAAGAAAGTTTACAGATAGACGACATGCGTAAAATGATAATAGAAGTAATGCGGATATATGAAGAAAAGCAGGAGAAAAGGGTAGAGTAAATAAGTAAAGAAATTAGGCAGGAAATGGCCGAACTTAGGAAGGAAATGAGGAAATTGGAAGAAGTTAGGGAAAAGCTAGAGAAAAGGATACAGACGCTGGAGCAAAGACTAGAAAGGAAGGAAGAGCCGAATAAAAAGGTAAAGGAGTTGGAAGGCAGAATAAAAAAATAGTAAGCTCAAACTGTGAGTTTGTGGTGGGGAGAGTGGGAATGAGGAGAAGGAAAGGCTGAGCAAAAAAGAACAAAGAATAGAAAAGAAAGAGAGAGAGAGAAGAAAGAAAAAAAATATAGGGATAAGAAACTAGAGGTAGGGAATTATATAGATTCGAATCACTTTCCCATAATAGTGACAGTAGAGGGAGAAATGAGTGATTACAATAAGGCTAAAAAGGAATTAAAAGTAAAAAGAGCAGGAAGAAGGCATTGGTCAATGGAAGGTAAAGAACAGTTTAAAGAAAAAGTCAGGAATATCAAAATGGGGGAAGGAATTGTAAACGAGGAAATGGAAATAACGATAGGAGAAATAAAAAGGGTATTAGAGTGCACAAGCAAAAAAGAAGTAAGTGAAGAACGGGATAGAACTGGATGGGATGAGAAATGTAAACAGAAGAAGAAGGAAGTGAGAAGGGAATTAGCAAAATGGAGAAAAGGGACAAGTAGTGGAATATAGGAGAAGAAAGGAGTATACTGAGTTGTATAATAAAAAAAAAGAAGAGGAAAATAAATGGTTTGAAGTAGAAGTGGAGAAGGCTAGGACGGAAGAAGAGGTTCGGAAGGTTGTAAATAGAGAGAGAAGAAGAAGGAAAAGAGTAAACCAGGATATTGAGATGGTGGAATGGAAAAAATATTTTATGAAATTACTAGGAGGGGCAGAGTGGAAAGCTAGGAAAGGAGGAAATGATGGTAGGGAAACAGATGAGGAGGAGGATATTACAAGGGAGGAAATAGTCAAGGTATTAGGGATGCTGAAAGATGGAAAGGCTGCTGGTATAGATGAGATTCCAAATGAAGTCTGCAAATATGGGGGACAGAACTAAAGGAATGGACATGAATAATGTGCAATAGAGTATGGAGAGGAGATGGGTGGCCAGAGTTATGGAAAGAAGGAATAGTGATACCAATAGTGAAGCAAGGCAAAGGGGAGGAGGTTAAGGATTATAGAGGAGTGACACTAATGCCAACACTGTATAAAGTATATATGACAGTTTTATCGGAGAGGTTAAAATAAGTTGTGGGAAAAAAAGATGGAGCCACCGAATCAGGCAGGGTTTAGAAAAGGGATGGGGGTGATAGACAAGATATATGTTCCGACATATCTAGTAAATAAGAGGATTAAAAGGGAGAAAGGGGCAATGATAGCAATGTTCGTAGACTTAAAGGCGGCGTTTGACTCATTAGACCGAGGCGAGAGAGAAAAAGTTATGGTGAAAAAGGCGATACGAGAGGGATTAATGAACAGAGTATCGGAAATTTTTAGAGAGACAAAAAGCAAGGTAAAGGTAGGAGAGCAAGTAGGAGATAGTTTCTGGTTAGTGAGAGGAGTAAGGCAAGGATGTCCTCTGAGCCCACTTTTATTTAATATATTAATATCAGGCTTGGAAGAAGAAATGAAGAGAAAGGAATGGGGAGGAGTTACGATGAGAGAGGAGAAGATATATACACTGTCATACGCAGACGATATAGTGTTGATGGCAGAGGATGAAGAAGGGATGGCAGGCTTAATTACAGGATTAGAGAAATACTTAGATGGAAAAAATGAATTTAAATGTAGAAAAGGCAAAGATAATGAGGTTTAGAAAAGGAGGGCGAAGAAAGAAAGAATGGACGGGGAGATGGAAGAGAATAAAATTAGAAGAAGTAAAAGACTTTAAGTATTTGGGATATACGTTGCAAACAAATGGAGATCATAGAGCTCATATAAGAGGAAGGATAAAAAAAAGCAGCAGGGGTAATGAAACAGATATGGGGAATAAGAGAAGGAGATTTTAAAAAATTGGAGAAAGAGAATGTGGTTATTTAATACGCTGGTATAGCAGGTATTAGGTTATAGAGCAGAGATATCGGGATGGAAAGAAAGGAAAGAGATTGAGAGTACACAAGAAAGGTATATAAGGAATATATGGTGAGAGAAGAAGCGCAAAGGGATAAATTAGGTGCTAGAGCTCTCTCTCTCTCGCTTGCACTCTCGCTTTCGATCACTCGCTCACTCGTTTGCTAACACGTCCCAAATTGCGCTATCGTAAAAAATAGAAATAAGGTTCTAGATATAAGATTTTCTGTAAATAGGTGTAAATAACTGTAAATAGAAAGGATAAGATTTTATAAAATATGTAGACGAAAGTATTGTAAGAAATGGAAGTCATGTAAACCCTTAGGCGACAAATTATGAATAAAGAAAGAGTTTTAGTTGAAATTTACCGTTAATAGAATCTTTACTTTCAGTTTATTTCACTCTACCAGGATTGGTACCTAGTACATACTCGGGGCCAATTTCCTGACCAGAGAAAATTAAACCGGTTGCGAAGTCAAAATTTTATAGAGGTGATTCTATAAAATAGCACGTATCGACACAGCTTTATTAAATGAAAAAGAATTAAACTCGAGCAAAAGAACAGAAATGTCCTCAGAATTAAAATTTAGAGAAATCAAGTAATGTCAGAAGATAAGTAATTCTTTAACTCAGAAGATGCATTAACACGTGCTACGAATTAAAGCGTTATTTATCTTTTGACGTTAGTTGATTTCTCTAAAATTGAAATCTGAGGACATTTCCGTTCTTTTGCTGATGTTCATATTTACTCTTTAATTGAGCTGTGTCGATAAGCACTATTTTATAAAATTACCTCTATAAAATTTTGACCTCTCGACCGGTTTAATTTTCTCTGGTCAGGAAATTGGCCCTGAGTATGTACGTCGGTACCAATCCTGGTAGAGTGAAATAAACTGAAAGTAAAGACTCTATTAACGACAAATTTCAATTTCCATTTGATGTCCTTATTTTCTAAATCAATGCCTAACTTTTTGAGAAATCCACAATTCTTCAAATAAGGTCTATTTGGCAGTGGTTTAAATATTTGCCTTTATTTTCTCATAGGCCTTGTACAATTCCAATTTGCAGGGATTTTTGAGCTCATTCTAGGATAAACTTCGGTTCTCCTATAGTTCATAAATCCATAACTTGGAATTAGTAAATCGTTTTGATTTGAGTTTATTGTATTTTAGAATCGAGAATCTCTTTTTGGATGATCTCCCGAATGAAAACGGGTTGAAAATCCTACTCAAATTTCATGAGATGGTAAAATGCTCTCAAATGAAAATTTAATTACCAGCACAAATTTTGTTTAATTAAAAGTATTCAAAATTATTTTCGAGCTTAATGAAGCAGGTTCCTAATCTCCCGAATGAGAACGGGTTGAATTAGAAGTTTATCCATGGCTCTAAATAACTGTCACTTTTAAATAGAGAAATTCGTTAAAACACTTCTGAGAATTTAAATCACTGAACAACTTTTTTTATATTAAACAGATTCGTTCGTTTAGTTGAATGAACTATTTGATTTCCTTATATAATCCTGGACACTCATTGCTAAAAACAAGAATTCATTTTCCTTGAGACCTACGGAATCAAATCGGATTTTTCGAACGATCACCGAACTCGCAGAGGTGTCCTCGCTAAAGCAGTTGCTCGCAGCGGGGCTGGGCGAGGAGTGATCCACCTGTATTAATTGCTCGCATCGACGGTCGCTTCATTCACCGGTTCCGTTTATCCCCACTTCATTGATGGATGCGCACGGAATCATCGGTTTTCATTCGATTCACACTCGTTTCACGTAATAGCTACATTCTTAAGATATATATGTATCACCCTTTCGTTTAGGAATTTCTGAAAGGTCATTCAGTAGCCAATGATCATATCATTAAAACATCGTGGAGCTTCGTTCTCCTCTGACGATAGCGATCTTATCGGCGAGTTTTTCAAATAATATTCAACTATCTTATAATTAGTTTTGATACCAAGTATCGCCTAATATATGGCTCATAGGCAATCGCAGTTCTGTCCAGTAATGGAATTTGTAGTATTTTAACATTTTCTGATTTCAAAATAACGAGTTGGTTTTCTTTAAATCGTTCATTGGTAAAATAATTCCTTCTTACTGCCAGATCCAGGATTACCCAAAGACGTACATAATTGAAAGTTTTTGTGAATATATATATTAGGGTGGTCCAAAATAACGTATTTTCCAATTTCGACCATCTAATACTAGAAACTGAATCTTCATAGAGGAAAAACTCTTGTGTATTTTTTTCAGATTTTTTAAATAATAATGGAGCGAGCGCATGGCGTTCAAAATTTTGGCTGATTTTAGCTAAGAAAATTCATCAGAGTTCATAAACTCGTCAACTGTCAATGTGCAAGCTGACTCTGCATTTGCACCTTTGTTACTCTCAGGGAATTATTGGTTAATGGGCGGAGCAGTAAACCACTCACTTTGGACTCAGGTAGTGAGACCCAGATTTCTACATTTGTATATTTTTCACTTGTTCTAGACTGATCCTTGGATTTCTTAGGAATTTAGATTTTATTGAGAATATTTTCATTATTTAAAATTCTGAAGAAATAAGTAATAAATCTATAAGAATAATGGACTAAATTGTATCAATGATAATAGTTTATAATCTTATATATATCACTAGTTATAATGAGTTTAATTTATGTACATTCAATATAATTAACTAATTATTGATTGTTTAACTGAGTTCAATCATTTATTATATAGTAAATCATAAAAAGTTTGGTAGAAATAACACAAGATTTTAAATTAGGAATTATTACTGAAAACTTTGACAACCCGGTAAGAAGAGTGAGCATTATTTAATTTTTTTGAATGTGCTAATTTTCCATCGGGAGAAGTGCCCAACGAAAGAATAGGTTTATCTCCGAAACCAATTCTTTTATATTTCCTTAACGATTGCCACTTGTGTTGTGTTCCATGCAGGCGAAAATATTTTCCATTTTTTTAATTCCTCTTAATGCGAGCAGTAGACGCACCTCTCATGGTTATTTTTGATTCCATACTTACATGCTGTATTTTCGATTAATTTAATTCTTTCTAATCCGTCCACAAAATGTGTGCGCTTACATGGTTTCTATTCCTCCGTGTGTAACATAATTTTGGAAATTTCATTTTTTTTTGTCATAGTTATTTTTATTTCCATTCTGAAATGCTTCATTTTCGATTATTTTAATTCCTTCTAATCTGTCCACAAAATATCTGCACTTGCATAGTTTCTATTCGTTTTTGTGGAATATAAGTTTGGAAATTTAAATTTTTTTGTCTAACATAACGGCGAAGTGATTTTAATAATAATATTTTATATTGTCTTAGCTTTTCATCCTTTATCTATACCGTTTTCTGCTTACCACTTTTTTCTGTATTTGACTTTGAATTTATGGTTTAGGTTAAATTTTTGCAAGTTGGCCACTAAACATATCCTCTCTCCTCTCCTCTCCTAAACCCTAAAAGCGATTTCAGACGTTTAGCAGTCAAGTTGCAAAAATTTAACCTAAACCAAAAATTCAAAGTCAAACAGAAAAAATGGTAAGCAGAAAATTAAAAAAATTTGGATTTCGTCTATGCAGGACCAATATTACTACAATGTTATATAGATCGTTTTTTTGACTCCGTATACTTTTTTTGTGTGGCTGTGCAATCCATGCAAATTTGCACAGCAGTAGTGCGTGTTCCAAGACAGATTTCATATGAAATCAGTCAAAATATGTTTCTGTTCGATAGATTAATAAAAAAATGTTCATATAATTTACCCAAATACAATACTTATTTATTTAAAAAAATGCATTTATTTCAATTCACAGTTGCGCCTTAAAAGTGACATTATTCTATTCCATTCTTTCTTGAACATTTCTCCACTTTTTAATTTCTTCTAATACGCTTCCATTAGATTTGTCTGAGTGGATTAAAAAGACTAGCTTTTGTGTCTTCAAAGTGACATTATTCTCTTTCTTTCTATTCTTTCTTTTGCATTTCTCCATTTTTTAATTCCTCCCAATACACTTCCATTAAATTTTTCCAAGTCGATTAAAAGGAATAGGTTTTGCTTTTTTCTCTACTCGTTGGTGGAACTTTCGATGAAGGAAAATTCACGTATTAATGGGAATTCAGATTCTGAGTTTTTTTGAATTCTTCTCTTCTTACCGGGAAACTTTAATGAGTTACAGAGTAGTGAATGATTGAATTTGGTTGAAGAATTATAATAAGTTAATTTAATTTCACGTAAACTCAATTCATTACAAATAGTGACATGTAAATACATAAAGTATTATCATTATTGAACATTATTTTATTCTTCGTAAGAGTAGATTCGTATTTATTTTTCAACCATTTTCTTTCTCTAAACAATTATTTTGTTGAAATTTTGTAATTTTTGAAACAATTGTTTTTTTTTCAATTTCATTTATTAAACAAATCTATGACAGGCACTGCGTGCATTTTGTGAACCGCATATTCGGTTCTCCTCACTGGAGGAATTTCCAGAATTACTTGCAGCTTATTTTTCTCGCCGATGATGAGAGTAGATGCTACTCTGGTTAATTTCGTGATGCTGATCTTTGAAGGAGGAATGGGGAAACTTATCTTCGGCGCATGATCTTGGATGTCTCTGAAAACAGGCTGCAGTTGTTGTGATAGGGTTTGTTTGTTTACAACCAGGTGGTCATTGCCTTAGTTCCACATGTTCCATGGGTTCAGAAGAGGCTGGGGAGGTTGGAGAATCGATATAGGGCATTTGGAAATCTATCTGGGAACTAGAGAAATTATGGAGTCTCGTGTTGACTTCCGCAGTCGAGTCGAACTTTTGTAAGCGTCGCGGTTGAATTTTTGGCTTTCTTACAGTTCTATCCTCATTTACTCCTTCCGCGCTGAATCCAGTAGTCATCAAAGTGGTTGACCTTGCATTTGAGCTTAGCTTCTGAGGAAACTGCTTCTTTATATTTTTTCAAAAATGAGTTAACTCTGTGGACGAATATGACAGCATCGTATTCTTGGCATGGGTTAAGAGCTTGTAGCTCCTCTAAGGGTTCTTCATCTGCTTTGCCTTCTGAGACAAATGTGAATTCTTGACGGTAATCTTTCTTCATGCCTTCATGATCCTAATCTAGGGTCAAGTTTGTTAGGTCAGCGGGATCTATTCCACATTCCTTCAGGGACTCATCAAACTTAATCATTGATTTTTGTAAGTCCTTTTTCAAATTTTTACCTTTCTTATCGGTCATTGATCCTTGTTCTACTTCACTGTCTTCACTATCTATGGTGTGTGGCATGACGTCTACTGCTACTGCATCGGGTTTGAGATTTGGTTCTGAGACGGGGTTTACATCCAGATTCTTGATTATTTCACGTGCTAGTTGGTCTGTCATTTTATTTTCAAAGACTCCTTGGTGCCCTGGAACGCGTTCCCAGATGACATCCAGTGGTTCGATAGCCCATATTAGTTTTTCGAGCTCCATCTGATTCCTTACTGGTTTATTGTCATACGTTTTCCAATCATTGGTCTTCCATTTTGGGATCCAATCCGTGGCGCTATTGATCAGGAATTTCGAATCAGTATTCATCCGCAGTTTCCTGATCCCTGCCTCTTTAACTAATTCGGGTGCCATCGTGGCTGCCTCAATTTCAGCTGCCTTATTAGTTTGACGACCTTTCGCTGACCGAGAGGTCTTTAATGGATTATTTGGTCCAAACCAAACGCCTATTCCTGCCCTTGGTTCGCCGGCACCACTATAGCTACATGCACCATCGATGTAAACGTCGGTATATGTTTCCTGAAGCGGGGGAAATCAAGGACTGGGGCCTGGTGCTCTAGCAGGAGCATTTTTTGGACCCACGTTTTTTTTGGGGGGATTTATTACGGGTTCTAAACTAGGCAACATGCTGCGGTTTCTCCGAAATGCATGTGTATCTGAGTCCGAACTGTCTTCACTTTCAGATGTCGTTTCATCTGAAGAATATAAAATGTCGCTGAATACAGGAGTGTCTCCGACTGCGTTAGCTCGTATTCTAAGCAATATCTTACCTATACTTCTCCCGTCGAGGTTAGATATATTTATTCTAGCAGGAGGTGCAAATGCTTCGTCACTATCAGTGTCTTTATGCTTTGAGAATCCTCTAGGCCTTCGTCTAGGTCTGGGCACTGTTCCTACTTCGGTAAGAAGTGGTAGATCCGAGGTAGTTTTTGTTCTTACAGGTTTGACGTAAGTGGGTTTTCCGAACGAAGGGCTTTATATGTGGATCCGTGTTTCCTGCGGATTGGGGAGGAATATGGGTAGGTTTCTTCAGAATGCTTACCATTGGTACTTCTTGAATTTCCTTAAATCCCGCTGATTGTTCTTGGATACTTTACTGGGGATTACCCTGTGTTTGCAGGTTCTGAGTAGGATGTTGAACCATAGGGGGCGTAGATAAAGGGGTTATAAGGCGGGTAAGGGTAGCCTTCAGGAGCTTGAAATTGGGATATCATTGAGTTATAGACCACAGGAAGATGTGAATACTGTTCCGCGGGATTTGGCTGTAGATCATATTTGGCACTATAGCAGGATTAATGACCAAGGGACCAAGGGCCGTTCGGCACTTTTATCTCTTTCTGGTGTATCCAATTTGTCCATTTGTTTAGAATAGGGGCGATAGATAAGAGGATAGATAAGAGGAAATCATGACGAGCATGTTCGACAGCTTCGCTGAGATCATTAGGATTTCTTGAATCCACAAAAATTGAAATTTCGTCTGATAGTCCTCTCATTTAGGCATCTAAAACCACTTCGGTTACGGGCTTCATCATGATAGCCCTTTCTACTATATTTTGATGCGCGACCACGTCAGCGACCTGTCGGTACGTTGCGGTATACTTTTCTTCTAAAGGGTGCTTTGCACCACTTAGAAGACCTTAAATACGACCATGATAATCACTGACTGACACCGTTTGCTTCATTCTCAAATTGACAATTGCCTCAAAATACCACTGGTATTTTTTTGAGGGTGCAAAACGTTTTTTCAAATGTGCTACAAACTCACTTATTTTATTAAGCCGGTTATCTCGGACGCTTTATGATACGGAACCCTTAAGTTTACTTAACACGACCTTAGTAAAACCCGGTTCTGATGCGTAGGTAATATAAACAGCACAGTTTGTTATGTCTTGCAAAAATTCTTTTAATCGCGGAGTTTACCCATCGAATTTTGTTATGTGGTATGTACTCTGTTGCAGAGTCATACGCACTAGAATGGAATTCATGGCTGCACTTGCATCCAGGTTCAATAAGGGTATAGGAGCAACAAGATTATGTTGAAAACCCGTCCTGTTCGCTGCACTGTTTTGCACAGCGCTAGTCTCCAAGTCTCTCTGACGGTAACAGTTGTCTATATGATCCCCGTTCGTACTCATATGGCAGGGTATAAGGCGTTATTGATTTTGTTTTAAAATCGAAAAGCGCACTTTTCTTCTACAAAAAAGTAATCTTAATACTAGACTCCTTAAGCTATTAACACATGATATAACAGGCGTTATTTTTTTTCATTTCATTTAATAAAGTAATATTAGTATTAATATAATAATATTATTATTAATTAAATAATAATTTCTTGGGACCAAAATGGAATATTTCTCTCATCCTAGGTCTAGTTTTGCTAGGGTGTTACTTGACTCCTTATTAAGGTAGGAGAGGAAACATGTTTAACATCGATTGAAAAGAGAAGTATCTAGTTGGAAAATATAGTCTATAAGTAGACAGGATTCATTTCTAGTTAGCCTGTTTGTTTTATGGCAAATCTGATTGGTCGAGAATCTAGATGCGAACTCGATGTGTCATCCTTCCACTTGTTGCATCGTCTTCTGACCATCTCCATACAAAAGTAGGGGTAGAGTTCATTCAGTGCAAACTTACTCTTCTAGGGATTCGTTTCAGGTAACTACGATGCCTCCTTGAACCTTTTCCTGAATTGTTTAAGCAGTGAAAACTCTGATCCTGGAGGGACTGGATGACGCCTCTTTTAAGCTATAGTTTGCCTACAGAGTATCTAACCGGAAAAGCGAGGTTTAGAAACTAGTTTTGGCTCACTCAGAATTCGCTCTTGGTTCCTGGCCAATGAGTTGTTACCAGTAATAGATGCCGCCACCGCCAAGTCAGTTAAATTGGCGGAAAAATCAAAATTACGTCAGGGAACACAAATGTAAAAAAATCATTACCCGATCGGTAAGATGAGACTCAGTTTTGCCGACAAAAACTATCTTTGAAGTGTGGGTGATATTTAATTTATTGCTGAAATTAATAAATTAGGTTTTTTAACTTTAGGTTATTAAAAAAAAAAAAAAAAAAAGATAAATGGTCAAGATATCTGAAAGAGGCAGCGGCATATAAGTTGCTTGAAGATTTTTTTATAAAAAATAAAATGAGGGATTTCACAGGCAGTGATCACCAGTACATCATCTTTCAGTTACGGACGGGGAAGAAGAACCCGAAAGTGCGCACTCGTAGACCGAAGAGATGGAATTGTGTTAAGCTGGATGAGAAAAACTTTGAAAGCGTCATTACCCACAGGCAAAGAACAGCAGTCATGACACAGGGAGGGCCTGAGGTGGCATACGACGCTGCCATGCTTCAGAAGAAACGGAACGATAGCCGATACCCGGCTTACTGGTGGTCGGATAAAATAAATCAGCTGAGGAAAGTCTGCTACTTCTTACGCCGAAAGGCCCAGTGAGCGAAGAAGAGACCCGCTGACATGTCCCTAAAAATTGCAGAATTTCTACGAACGAAGAAACAGCTAGTGAAAACCTTAAGGTAAAGTGAACACGCAGTCCGGATGGTCATGGCAAAGAAGGTGGACAACGAACCCTGGGGTCCTGGCTACAGGATAGTTACCCGAAAGTTAGAATCAACCACCGCACCATTGAAAAGCGATTGGGAAACGATGACAACAAATGTAGGCCCACTCTTTTCAACAGTGGACGTTGGACAGGAAGATGCAGGAGGATGTGCTTCTGGTTACCTCAGAAGTGAAGAATGCCTTTAACATGGCTAGATCGAAGCATGTTATTCACGCACTTCGACATACGTTCCATGTGACGCAGTATCTCCTCCGGATGGTGAGAATTTACCTAAAGGATAGAGTGCTGTTGTACGATACCAGAGAGTGTGCTTGTAGAAGAGAAATCACGGCAGGAGCCGCACAGGGATATATTTTGGGGCCAGATCTCCGTAATGATTCCTATGATGGTATCCTGTGAATGGATATGCCAAAGGACACATCTTTGATAGGCTATGCAGGTGACATCGCGGCAACTATCACAGCGTGGAACATGGAACAGGCGCAAATGAAGCTCAACCAGGTTATATGTTGGGTGTGCCGCTGGATGGAAAAGGACGGCCTTAGGGTGGCGTCCAATGGCAGCATTATTACTGGGAGTAAAACGCCAAACGTCAAATGACTAGATATTTCGACCAGTGAAAGTGTTTTTGTAGATTACTAGGAGAATATAATTGGCTGACATGTCTAGTGATTTGACGCTTCCATGGGACGCCAACCCTAGCCTGGCATTGTAGAAGACGGAGATCGTGATTCTTATGACCAAGAGAATCGAAACGTGTATCCAGCTACGAATAGGAAGCGAGATGATGCAGACCAAAAGGCGACCAAACATCTCGGTATCCATATAGATACGAAACTCACCTTCTGGAAGCAAATTCGAAAAGTTGAGGCTTACGTGGAGGCAGTGTCACGTGAGAAGAAGAGAGAGGAACACCTTGTGTTACTTATTAACACCACCAGATCTGACAGACTGACAGCGTGAACTAACCGTGTCCAACCAAGATGTCAAAGGCTGATAAGCGCTTTGCGCGATTCTGTCGCGCTGCTAAAAAACGATGCATACATCTTGGTTGGGACATAACGGTGGGTCAGTCCAGGTAGATAAGAGGAACCGAATTAATAGGAGCCCTAGAGGGCAAGAATATGGCACCCCCTGAAGTAATTCGAAAACGGTTTCCGAGGGGATCTCTGGGAAGAAGGAAATGAAGGTGTTTTTTAGTGGTTGGAAATCCCACTCTACACTATCATAAAAAAATACCCGGCTGGGATCTTTGACCAGGCCACGAGGCACGCCCTTGGGTTGATGCTAGAGGGTCCCTGTATCGAGGCTTTCAGCTGAATGCGGTTACACTACTTAATAAGCAGTCGCGGAAAATGTTCCAGGGATGGTCTCGAAGGAAAAACCCCCAGGCCAAGGCGTGAACAACCGTGCCGAAGGCTGAATAGCACTAGGAAATGGTGTTACATTCGGTGTCTCTAGGATAGCAGGTCGCCTCCTAGAGCATTCAAGCCTTACCTCGGTATGCAGAGCTTTGCGGGGGCGGACCGTACATTCTCGCAGCTACATATGGAACCCCACGCGAGAGTGTCAGTACTGTCCTTTAACAAGAATCGCTTGTCGTCATAAGGACTTAACACAATTTTTGTGTGTTTGGTGGTTTCAACGTTGCGAAGTCTAGATCTGATTACATACTGTATTCCAGATTGTATACTAGAGTTTCGTAGGCATTCAGTGTAGTCATCGAAGGTGATTGATTTCTTGACGAAATTAGCTTTCACTCCTTTGCTTTTTTAACAAAGTCTTCGCCATTCACGAGGATACTGTACATCTTGCTCTGCAAGCCAACAAAGTCCGTAAAAATTTTACCAAAACATTCGTGATTCGGATGGATAATCCAAATCTACCTCTAGTGTGTAACCAATCGATGAATCGTCAGGAACATTGAAATCAAAATTTATCCAAATTTGTAACCCATTCGAAATCACGGTAAGGGAGTGCTTGTCCCATTTCCAAACCGTAAAGGTTGTTTGCTTCAAAATATATGATGTATATTTTTCCACATTTTCGTTGAAGATCACCATATACTTATTGTTGACAATGGCATATCGGTTCTAATATGAACCCTATAAATTTAAGCGTGACGACCCAGGTCAAGTCAGGTGTGGAGTAGTAATGTGCGGGATCAAGGTCGTAAGCCTTGAGACATTGTTCTCGGAAACTTTCGAAGACATCAAGTAGAAGCAGGAAACCAGTCTTCATGTACAGTTTTGCATATTCCCCGAAAGTTTTCAAATTGAACGAATGCCTGTTTTGCCTACGTTATCCTCATCAGATATTGATGAATCATTTAGGGTACTATAAGTTCAATATTTTCTTTACATTGACAATTTTATTTTCGGTGATATACGTCGCTAACGTTTCCAAAGGCGAGACCATGAAGCGAAATGAGTATATAAATCGCAAATTTATGTGAGTTTCCTGAACATACTTGGTGAATGAGATGTACTTTTCTTTATTTAATGCCAAAACTTTTACTTTACCATCAAATTGAGTAGCAATGTGGCGAATGATAAAGTGAACGCTGCACAGTGGTCTAAAGTAAAAAAGTCCATGACAAAGCCGTAGAACTTTTCAATCCGAATTCGGGCTTTGAATTAGCCGAGGACTTCCCGTTTCCGAGAAAAATGTAATTGAATTTTCTATTTTAAACCTTCATGGCATGAATGATTTCCACCTAAGTAATGAAATGGTCCCAATCAGCAATAATGTGGCAAGGCAACTGTAATTGGAGAGGGTATAAGTAGGCACGTGAGAAGCAGAACGAGGCAAATGGTGGACTAAAGGCAACTAAAGTCCACAACCGGATCATCTCTCTGAGTGGCCACCTGGTCTCACGCTCTGGAGGGATAAAGGTTCGTTTTTTTAGATATAGGCACGCTGACACAGTCTCCAGATATCACGTTTTCTCTGGGCACGCTGTCCAGGCTCCAGAGAAACTTTTTCTGATCTCTATTGGGTACGCTGTACAGGCTCCAAGAGTTTGTACTACTTGTTCTTCTGGGTACACTGCACAAGCTCCAGACTTTTTACCTTGTATTTTCTGAGTACGCTGTACAGGTTCCAGACCTTTTACTTTGTCTTCCTGGGTACGCTGCGCAGGCTCCAGACATTGTTACTTTTTTAGGCATTTAAACGGTGCACGCTATCTCGTGTGCAGTTGAGACCAGCCCTATCCGACCCCCCGACTTTTTGTACAGCAGCCGTTGTCGCTTACAAGTTCCACATGACGGGTGAACTCATCCGCTGGCCACCAGATAGCGCCTCATTCGTCCTGTTCCAGAAAAACGTTGAGTCTTATGTGTAAAAACTCTGAAAATAATAAAATAGCGGTTCTTAACTTATTGTTATGGCTTCTGGTGTTAATAGTGAGATTTAGTGTGTTTTCATGAATCTTTTGACCAGTTGAATATGGGTCGTTACAAGGGCAGGTCGTATATAGTATCCTTTTATAATTCGGGGTACAAATCCTGCATAGAAAAGCGGACTCTTCTTTCAGTTCCTTCAGATTCAGATCGTCTCCTCGAACGGGTAAAAGCAATTCCTCGGCAGGCTTATACTTTACAAAGTGGTCAAGTTGTTTGTGAAGTACATTTTTTACCCCAAAAATTGTCAGGACACACGAAGTAATGGATCCCGATGGGAAGGTTATGACGTCGGTATGTATATGTTTTAGAACTTTTATACTTCACATATTATTAAAGAATAATTTAAATAGAAGTCAAATTAAAAATTGAAAAAAAAATTGTTACACACATAAGTTAACAGAACAGGTTTTTCAAAATATATGATAAGTCGCTTTTTCAAAAAAAAGCCCACACTTATATTTTTTGCCAATTTTTTGTTGAATTTTTACTTTCATAAGGAAGATATCTTGTGAGTTTTATGGGGGCTAAATAACTTTTGTCGACAGGAGAATTTTTTTTTTGATAAAATCGAATTAGCCGCAAATAGCCCCTTGCTCTTTTGCGATATTTTTGCAGAAACTTTTCAAAAAGATTGCGAAGAATAAAAAGCTGGGATTTTCCAGAAAATATTTTTTTCATGTTCTCAAAATTTTATGAAATGAATAAAAGATGTTCTGGAAAACGGCACCTTTTCATTCTTCCCAATATTTAAACAAAGTTTCTGCTAATAGAAGAAAGGCATCATATCAGCTTTATGCGGGCTAAACCATTCTTGAGGATGGGATAATTATTTTTTTCCTAAAAATTTAATTATTGAATTATTCTCGCAAATGATGCAAAATATCGTAAAAGATCAAGGGGCTATTTGCATAGAACTTTTTTAGACGTACAAAGTTTTATCTCAAAATGTTTTCATATCTGTCGTTGTTTACAAGAAAAATTAGAAAATTTGATTATATAAACAAAATTCTGCTGACGACAAAAGTTATTTAGCCCGCATAAAACCCACAAAATATCTTCATTATGAAACTAAACATTCAACAAAAAATTGGCAAAAAATATAAGTGTGGATTTTTTTTTAAAACAGCTTTTCATATTTTGTAGAAGAGCCACCGCCATTTTATTAATTTTGAAGCTTTTTTATATTTTTCGATGGGTTTCAAAGTAAGACAATTAACGCTATCAAAATCCAAAAGAAAACGATGAATATCTTGATTAGGTTATTATTCTTATTAACTTGTAAGTTTTGTACATTAACAACATAATAATATCTGTATGCCTTGAAGGTGTCACTTATGCATTTGCACTAAAAATTGTTATGTATGATAGTACTAATATTGTATGTTATTTAGTTGTGCCCCCTCTTTTTCAACGTATATTTTGTAAAGGAAAGTTTATTTTATTCCTTGATAACAAAATATGATACAATAAATATGTGTTTGAATTATAAAAATATTTCTACACAACAATTTTCTATAATATTTTTATGTTATAATTTTTTCTTGTTACGTTTTTTATTATAATATTTCGTTTTCTCTTAGGACTTTTATATTGCCAATAGGGTTCTGACTTCCAATTTATTATAAAATTAATTTATATTTGTTATTAATAAATGTTATTCTCAATATATAGTACCTATTAAACATTTCATCAAAAAACGCATACTTACTTCCACATGTTAAATACCTATTGTTATTAGCAAACATATGTAAAGTTATAATTTTAATAATTTTTGTTAAAGTGCCATTAGAATAAATCAAAATATTATGAATATAAATTGTTTAAAGTTTTTAAATATTGCTTGCATTATATGAAATTTTGAGAATATTGCAATATATAGCACTTTTAAAACAATGTTTTTTCAATAATCCTTTTAGATTTTAATGACTTTTATATGTTTCAAATATCAATTACCCATCAAAGAGTTGTTGGTCTTAATTTTGCAAACTGAAATGATCGGGAATGTTTTTATTTAATATTAATTATTGACTTTTCCATAAGACCAATGCTTTTCTGGAACAGGACGATCGACGCGCCACCCGACGGATTAGTTCACCCGTGAAGTGGAACTTGTAAGCGACAACTACTTTTCTCAGTAGTCTGATAGGGCTGGTTGAGACCATTTACACTTAGACTGATTTTGCAGAAATTTTGCCTTTGAAATTTTAATTTTAAAGGCTGAATTACTGTAAGATTTACATCTTTCATAATCTATCCCAAAGCGTCGTTACAAAATTAAGCCTCAATAAGAGAGAGAGGGAGAGGGATAGGATACCAACATCACTGGAAACTATGGCCATTTCTATTGAAACTTCTATAGGTCACACGGTTTTTCCGACTGTGTATACAGTACCGTCATCAAATAATAATACCTCATTAGATACGAGGTCGAAATTTTTTTAAAGTATTAAAGACTGTACAATTGGTAATGAACTAACAGGTGGGAATTTTAATACACATAACCAGTTATGGCGCTCCGATAGGTTTTGTCCTGTTGGGCCTCTCTATGTGATGTGATAGATGATTTCGATTTTTTTTGCAATAATATTGGTCTTCCCACTTATGTCGCTCATCCAAGTGAAAAGCAATCCGTCCTAGATTTGACAGTCGTTTCATCTGATTTAATTTATATGTGTTGCTGGGGTGTCTTTCCAGATACATTGGGTGGTGACCACTGTCCAGGCTTTACAATTTTTAGTATTTTAGCCAAAACATCGGGATTTAAGGCTTTTAATTATGACCCATCAAAAAGGAAACAATTGAGACGGATTGGGGCGAATTAACCTTTCTTTGAATGCGCGTGAGTCCGTTTTCTGATTCGTTTAAGCGAATTGAGAGGCATTTAGATGAATTGATACAGCACGAATTGAATGCGTGTAAATTCAGATTGTAACATTCTTCTTTATTTAATTGATTTATTGAGCATTAACTTTATAGATATTTCAATGACGCCTGGATGTGAGAACGTTTTCCCCTTCTTTTTTCATGATTTTAAGTTCTTAATTTACTTGTATCGTGTTTTCCTTTCATGAAATTACTTCATGAGTATTAGGATCATCCGACGATTTATTGTGTCCTAATCAGGAAATTGGTGCTAAGTATGCACGTCGGTACCAATCCTGTAAAGGTGTTCGCACATAAAATGCCGCTGCCGTGCGCTGGAAACGGCTCACGTACGTGCCGTCCGTGCACATACACATAGCGTTGTCCAATCACGTGCAACCAGTCGTGCTGTTGCAGTCACGGGGCTTACGTGCCTCTTACGTACCGCTAACGTGCCGGTACCTCGCTCGGTTTTGCAGGATTTTGCGATGTTGCCATTTACCGAAGCGCGAGATTTGATGTTTTCTTTTTTCCGATGTACGTTTTGGACGCAGCTAATCAGAAGCAGTAAGTAAATAAATAATCTATAAATATTATAATTATCAACATTACAAATCATATAAATAATATAGAGAAACGGGATCTGGAATTGCGAAGTAAGTGCAGGTGTAGATGGTTTAGAAGTTAAAGAATTCTGACAGCACTCATCTTCCCTCTACGTGGTTTAGGTTAGTTTACATCGTTTACATAGTAAAAATCTAAAAAGCATTTCATCTAATTGAACATTTGCATTGTAAAATAAAAGATTTGAAAGTTTAGCATAAGGTATTTATCAACATAACCTTCTGGATAACCTAAACTGACGTACCTAGCTGGCCTATCGTAGATGTGCCAGAGGCGCCAAATTTGAATTTTCTTATTATTTAAATTTTCAAAGAAGTATATTCCAAGACTTATCTTACATTTTTTTCATAAGAATTCTTTTATTTTACTAATTATGTTATTGCAATTTAAGAATTTTGAAGTAGATTAAAATCAAATTCAAAATCCTATTTAAGGTCCAATACTCAAGTTAATGTATAGAATTCCTGAAAATAAAACAAGAATCCAACGATCAAATTTGGACAACCATAAAAAAATTCGAAGAAATAAAAAAGAGAAGGAAGGGGATTTGGTTGGTTGCCTTCTCATTTTTATTGCAATAGGAGCATTTTTTGGTAGTTGTCCAAATTTGATCGTTGGATTTTTGTTTTATTTTCAGGAATTCTATACATTAATTATGTTATTGCCATTTTGTTATATTGATTGTTCAAGTTGTAAACATTTTGTATTTACAGACGTTCCAAATCGAATTATTTATAAATCCGAGCATTTTACTCAATAATTAAATGATAAAAATTTGCCAATGGAATATTTACGTTTCAAAATAAATTCAAAAGCTTAAAAGTACAAAAATAAAAACCATATCTGTTTCTGAAAATGAAAATTGCTACTACCTAAATCTAAACTACTGAAAAATGAGCCTTTAATTCAGTTTTATAAAATTTCCTTCAAATTGTTGTTGAAACCCAATTTGGCTGTTCATTACTTAAAGTTGTTTTATATCGTAAATTTGAAATTTTGAAAATAAAATCTGCGAATAATCCCTTTTCATAAGAGAAATTGAGAAACATTTGTCTTTTAAATCATCTAATGAATTATTCAAAATATTATACATGTTTTATGTGACTGATTTTCGCTGATAATTAGGCAAAAAAAATCTTAATATAAAATCATCAAGTTTTGGAGAAGCCTTCAAATTCGCCGGAAATTAGTATTTTAAAATAAAAATCATCATGAGGATTTCTAATTTTCAAAAATGTTGGGTTATGTTAACGTTTCTCACAGAAGGCATGTATTTTTAATCAAATATGATTAGACTTGAAAGATTAAACATTTAAAAAAATATATAATTAGATGTCAAAGGTTCATAATTTTCGAATAGTTTCAATCTATATTCAAATTTTGCATAGGAAATCGGTTATTTTACAGAAAAGTAAAAAAAGAATACATTTTAAAGATATAAGCAAGTAATTTAAAATTGAGACTCTCAAATTTAAGATTCCTGATTAAATGAATTATTTACATGACTTTCATTTTTATGTTTTTTTCAAGTCCGAAAAGTCTCTTCAAACTTTGAAAAATTTTTATATATTGATCCATAAGAGAATGGGCAAAATTTGTGTAATCCGGAAAGTGACAGTTAATTGTTTTCGTAGATTTCAAATGACACCGTGTAACATAATAATAAAGGAGAAATTGTCTTCAAAATCAACATATTAAAATAGTTTTCATACAGGGGAATAAATATCATAACCTTATTTTAAATAACGTTTGATTCTGTAAATATGTAGTACAATTATATCTCATTGGCGTTTTTTTATAGTCTTCATATTTTTAATTTTTAATCTAATTTCAGTCACAAAATTGTTCCAAATAACTTTCTTGATTTATTTTTTATTTAGTTCTTATTTATATTTCACTGGAAAAATGGAAGCCAATCTCCTCGCCGTAGACAAAGAAAATGTAGGCGATCAACCAAAGGATGACGATGTGCTTTTAATAGAAGTTGTTCAACATTTCCCTTGCCTATATGACAAGTCAGTGAAGGATTATAAAAACAGCACCGTGCGTGATGTTGTTTGGTCCAAAATTGGACAATTACTAAACCGCCAACGTAAGTATGCAATATAAAATGCAATAATGGCATTTTTAGAAATTCTTTTTAAATGTTCCCGTTTTATTTTTAACTTCCGAAAGTCCCCCCTTCTGAAAGTCTTTTGAAATGTTCGTTGAATGTTTTCAATATTTTGACATTTTTATTATTTAAAAATATTTATAATATTCATGTTAGCAAATTTCTAATTTTCTACTTCAAAATGTATATGGCTTAAATCATAATTTTTTCTTGGGAAATGAGCGAGACTTCACTGTTTTTCAGAACACAAATTATAATTTGTGTGCGTCCGCATGAAAAGGGCCCTTTTGATCGATATTGAGTAACGGATAGCATCATATACCCGGATAAATTCCCGGCATTTTAAGCTCAAGACAAACCATTTAGGTTGAAAAACGAGTCGCCGGCGCAGTTTTGAAGTTGAAACTTCAAAAAACCGTTTTTCCAGAAAAACGCATCTAAAGTTGACGAGTGCCATAAGCGAGCATGTTATACTTTTCCTTCAAACAAAAAATATACACCATTCCGTTTGCTGGCGGAATATGAGTATAGTGTCAATAGATTCAGTTTAGGTTCTAGTATCATTTCCCACTCAAACCAACAAAAAAAAATAAAAATTTTGACTTTAACTTAGAAAAATGCAATAATCTCCTAAACTAGAACCGGCCATAAGGGCCCTTTTCATACGGACGCTCACATTTTAAGAATTTCAAGTTCACTATGAAGCCTGAAATATGTGCAAAATAGCACTAAACTCTCAGAAAACCAGTCGAGGCTGTTCGCTAAGTACGAAAAACTTTTTTTAAGGATTCCCCCTCCCCCCACTCCTTTGTAAGCTACCGTAAGATTGATTATGCTCGCCTGCCTCCCCAAAAATCTGTCCTAAGTTTTACACTTTCTTTTACAAGCATTCGTCTCGAAATTGAAAATATATTACAAAATTAAGGACAACATTTTTCACTCATATGAACTTTTAATACAGCTAGAAAAATACACTAATCGGAAATTTAATAGTTTCATTTTGTTGTACAAATATTTCTTATACAATAACATCTTCCAGACCTCCGTCCCTCCTTTGTGAAGAAAGTTTCGGATAGATATTCATTCCTAACCAATCCGAAGTCATCCGAATCATTCCGGAATCTATGTCCGAACCAATCCGAGTTAATCCGAATGAATCCGAAAAAAGTTCTACATTTCGTTCGATCGAAATTGGTTAAAAATTAATACGATTCAATCCGAACTTCCAATCCGGATAAATCCGAACCAAATTTTCTATCCGAATGAATCTGAACTCGGATTGACCTGAACCGATTTTCAATCCGACTGAATCCAATTCAATCCGAACTCGGATTCATTCGGATTGAAAATCGGTTTAGGTCAATCCGAGTTTGGATTCATTTGGATTGAAAATTTGGTTCGGATTGGTTCGGAGTGAACCGGATTGAGTCGGATTAATTTTTTACCGATTTGGATCGAGCGAAATGTAGAGCTTTTTTCGGATTGGTTCAGATTGATTCGGGTTGGTTCGGATACAGATTCCGGAATTAATTCGGAATAAATTCCTCTCCGATACTTTCGTCAGGGGGCCGTATCATTTTACCGGATCCCTTCTCTCCATAAAAAGTCTCACGTAGTTTGCGCAAGGCCCCTTACTGATTCAGTAGATTTTCTAGCTGTTGGATTTTTTAAGTACAAACCAAAAAATAATAATTATTGATTCACGGTAAATGTAGCCGCTGATTTCTTGAAGCGATGGAACCAATTGCGGGAGAATTTTGCACGCGAAACGAGGAAGCGAGCTGAGGAAGAAACAACTGGCAGTGGACGTAGCCTCAGACGAGGATTTGCTTTTTATAAAGAGATGAGTTACCTCGAGCGCTATGTAGCGAAAAGAAGGTGAAATTCATCATTTTTATATTGATACTAGCGGACCCGACAGACGTTGTCCTGTACACAATTTATAAATAAATAATTAAATAAAGATTTTCCAGTGAACTGAATTGTGAATCTAAAACATTCTCGAATCCGCTGAAACACACACACACACACACCCAATTTCATCAAAATCGGTCCAGCCGTTCACGAGGAGTTCAGTCACATACACACGCACAGAAGAATTATATATATAAAGATTTTTATTATTTTATCAATATTTTTAATTAATATACTTTGATCATTAAAAAATTACAGAATCCGAAACTTTTAATTCTTTTTTTTTTGTTCTAAGTCTTCGAATAAAACATTCTTAAAAAATTCTATGACATTTTTTTTCCAGGATAGTTAGTAATGTACCATACCGTCCACCTTTATCACTTCGATGGCCATTAAATAATACAGGAGTACATCAAGTTGGATTAACACCCATTTCCATGTCGGCAGTTTCTATTGCAATCGCAAAAGCAAAGCGTCAATGAATCAAACTCCATTTGGGAATGTCATAGCAACATCTCCTCCCTCATGTTCATCATCACCTGAAGATGTTGCCGAGACGTCAACCCCGTCTGCAGATTTCCAAACGTCATCAGAAGCTGGAGTTTCTGAACAGCTGTTTCAGTCGCCTGAAACTGAATTTTCAGATGAAGCATTGATGCTAACTCCAATAGTAGCATTTGAAACATGTTCTAAAAGTAATATGGACACAAAAACATCATTGACATGTACATGTGCAAATAAACCAAAGTCCACTTTGGAATCATCAGAGAATACAGACTTGCTCAATACATCGAAATCGAATTCTGCTATCGCGAAGACGCAAAGTGGGGTCAACGTTTCTAAAAAATACACCACAAATAGAAACTGACATTCCAAGGTCGCTAGAAAGGCCCAAGTCTACGCCACTTCCAACTGCTTCCAAGATTGTATCAACATGTGGATCTCTTCCTTATCTCGAATCTTGTTATACCCCGAAAGCTATGAAAAGTAGAAAAGCAGATCCTATCGAGTCGTCATTCATCAGTTTGTCTTCAACCCTACAGCCCCATTCAGGAAATCGTTCGCAAATAGAAGCAGCAGATATGGATAAGAAAGGTGCCCCTACAAGCGATGAAATATTTGCTAATTTAATAGTAGCAGAACTGGCAACTCTCGATGAATGCAAGAAAGTAGTGAAAAAGAAACGACTCTTGCAAATCCTTTACGATGAGGAATAATTTGTTATATTATTTTTTATTTTTCTTGCTTTTTAAGTGGTACTACTTACTTAAAAAAAGAATTACGGAAGGGATCTAGGTTCTTGAAAGAATATTCGACCACAGCTTTTTCTTTATAGAATTTATTAAAATTTTTCTTCTTTTCAAGTCGTACTAAGATGATGAGAAGGATTTTGTCTGTAGAAGTAAAAGGGCAAACATTTTAAAAGCTTTGTTGTGAAGATGTGTTCGAAAAAACTTCCCTTGCAACAACAGGATATTTTTAAATATCTCATTTGTGTACTGGGATATCCTGGGGACATCCTTGGGATATCCCGTCTAGGCAGACATTTCGATATCCCTGAGATGTTTTTCGGATATTAAAATTTACCACGAGAGATATTTTTATTTTGAAGATATCTCTCGTGGGGTTCTTTAATACCTTAAAAACATTCTAGGATATCCTATGCATCCCAGGGATACTAAAATTTCTGCGTTGACGTAATAGAACTCAGATGTCCCCAGGATATCTGGGGACATAAATGAGATATTCCGAAATATCCTGCTACTATGAGGCTGGTCTGAGTTTACAGTTTTGAAGTCAACAGTCGTATAAATTTAAGTAAATAAGTGTTGTCTTTAAAATTCGAATTTTATGTTCTTTGTTGTAAACCTTTATACTTACTGATATGTGTAATATTATAAGAAGTGTAGGGGAAGCCTCCCTACAGTGGATAATGCAACCGACAGTGGATAATCATTTACTAAAAGTACTAAGATATGTAAAATAAATAATTTAATTCAATTAATAGTTAAGACACCTACTCGGTGGGTTTCCTATCACCACTACGTAGCGCGTCCTCAGGTTGCGGATAGAGAAACGGCCCGTAAGGCTGAAGAGCCCCCAAGGTTAACTGTGAATACAAGAATAAGCAGTCGCGGACAGCCGATAGGAGCCAGTCGTGGGTGTGGTGAATCTAGCACTGGTAAAAAATAGGTACACGACAACCATGGCTTGGGGGGACCCACCCATTCGCGTTCATACACAATGGGTGGGTTCTGGCAAGCCAAGGTGCAGCGTGTACCCACCTAGAAACTCTACCCGAACCAAAACTAAAAATCTTGTAAGGGAAAAATCCTGCTGCCCATTGGACACTGCAGCGATGACACTGCCCGCAAGGGATGTGTGGAATGATTCGCCTGCATAGGGCCAAAGGGGTATTGATGCCAGTAGGCGCGCTGCCTTGCAGGGGGACGTTAGGGTACGAGGATGAAACTGTAATGTGTCTGACGACAAGTTGACATGGTCCTTGTCAGAGTCGGAAAGCTCCCATACTTTGACCTAGGGAGGTATGGGGGTTATCACTCCTGGGACAGTGGACTCACCTACGATCGGAATAGGATCCTAACGTGCGGATTATCTTGAAACTACCATGGCTAACTTGCAAAAACAAAAAACTACAGTTAAAGATCTAAGGATGGGAACTCTAAACGCGCGTAGTCTAAAAACTGGCCGATTTAGCGAACTCATTAAGATAGCAATTGAATACAAAACTGACGTAATAGCACTTCAAGAAACCTGCTGGTCGGGCGATTTCGCGTCAATTTCTAGGGATAACTATACTTTGCACTGGGGAGGAGCTACGGGGCAAAGACTGGGGACTGGTTTTCTTATTAATAAACGAATTTCGCAAGCACTTTTCGACATGCAATTCATTAACGACCGGTTATCATACATTGTACTAAAGGGTAATTTCAGCAAACACGTATTAATCAATGTGCACTGCCCCACCGAGGACAAAGACGAAGACACTAAAGATCTTTTTTATGAAACAATCGAGCAGGTTTTTGACAAGTTCTCAACGTTTGACGCAAAAATAGTATTGGGGGATTTCAACGCGAAAATTGGAAAAGAACCAATGTATAGGCCTACAATAGGATCAGAAAGTTTGCATGACGTCAGTAATGATAATGGAACCAGAGTAATAAACTTTGCAGCTTCAAAGAACCTCGTTGTCAAAAGCACATATTTCAAGCATAAAAATATACATAAGGCCACCTGGACATCACCAGATGGTAATACTCACAATCAGATTGATCAGGTTCTAATAGACAGAAGACGTCATACAAACATTCTCGATATAAGATCGTATAGGGGAGCGGATTTAAATTCAGACCATTTTCTCGTGATAGTAAAACTAAGATCTAGGCTAGCGTTAAGTAAGAAAACAAGCCGCACAGAGCCAACAGTTCGTTTCAATATAGATAAGTTGAAAACAGCAACAGAAGCATTAAATTACCAAGTTGAGATTTCTAATAGTTTCGACGCTCTCCAAGAACAGAGAGACGATAACAATAATCACGAGGAGGACCCGGAAACCCTGTGGAGCAATACCAAAAAGGCGATAAAGGCAGCCGCGAAACTTACGATAGGTTTTAAGAAAGTAACCAAAAGCAAACCATGGTTTGACGAAGAGTGCAAACTCTGGTTTGAGAAACGTCGGAAGGCCAGACTAAGTAGTTTACAAAATAAGTGCGATCAAACACATAAGAAATATCTCGAGATTAGCAAAAGTACAAATAGGCTCTATAGATCCAAGAAAAGGGAGTGGGAAAAGAATAAAATACTAGCAATAGAAGCGCATAATAAACAAAATAACCCGCGTGATATGTACAGGGGAATCAATTTTATAAGGAAAGGCTTTCAAAGTAGAACGGAAGTAATGAGGGACGAAAATGGCAATCTAGTAGCCGATGCGACAGAGAGACTGAATTTATGGAAAGATTATTTCGATAAACTATTAAATGTACGCGAAGCCCCCGTTGAAGGTAATCTCGGCGAAATCCACACTGCTGATCTATTAATTAACGATCCTACTGATATAGAAATAGAAATGGCCATCAAGAAGTTGAAAAATAACAAAGCCGCGGGCATTGATGACCTACCGTCAGAACTGATAAAAAATGGAGGCCCTTGCCTCACAAGGCAAATTTGTAAATTGATACGCGCAGTTTGGAAAACAGAACGCATGCCGGAAGAATGGAATACCTCTATCATTATTCCCATCTTTAAAAAAGGCGATAAAACTAACTGTAACAACTATCGGGGAATTTCACTTGTGCCTTCGTGCTACAAGATCCTGTCTAATGTTATCCTAAGTAGACTAACTCCTTTTGCCGAGGAAATCATTGGGGATTACCAGTGTGGATTCCGCCGAAACCGATCTACAAGCGATCAAATGTTTACAATTAGACAACTGTTAGAAAAGAAATGGGAATTTAAAGAAGCAGTACATCAGCTATTTATCGATTTTAAAAAAGCTTACGACTCTATTGAGTACGGCCGCGAAAACAGCCTGGCGCCATCTGTTGCCTAAACGCGGCGATTTTTTAGGGATGAATTCCACTTGTTTACATGCGATTGAAAATAAATAAATTTTTACTGAAAATAAGAGTTTAACTATCGGATAACGAGAGTGTCTGTAGGAAAACTGACAAAATCTCGATTTAGGGGAAAAATCTTTTGCTCTAGTTTATTAAACGGTTTGATCGGAGTTGATTTTTGAATTTCTCTGTCTATGACGGACCTCCTATCGGATTACAAATATCACATAAAATATGTCAGTACTCTTGTTTTTCGAAAAAGATATCAAGACAAACTATTGTGTTAATTGGATAAGTAATATTATATATATTCGCATATTTATACGATCTATTATTTTTGTAAAAGTAAAGCTAGTTGTCAGATTTTGAGGTTAGAAAGTTTAATTATCCCAGAATATTTATGGAATATATTTTATTTTAATTTAAATGAAGTTGAGTTTTTTATTAGTTGTCTTGAGTTACAAGTGAAGCTTTTTTTTAACAATTCGCTATGTCATGTGAAAAAACTTTTTGCTTATGTTTGTTGATTATGGCAGAAGCGACAGAAGACAGAACGCAGTCAAAAAGCTAGGGAAGGCAATTTACATTGTTGTGTGGTGTTAGGAAATTTATAATTATAATTATAGATTTCCCTAATACTTCTCTTTAT
Organism: Andricus curvator; assembly: GCA_932195095.1. NCBI lineage: Eukaryota > Metazoa > Arthropoda > Insecta > Hymenoptera > Cynipidae > Andricus > Andricus curvator. The sequence goes on from CAKNYM010042532.1 coordinate 38,919, forward strand.
GTTACAATATATTTTTTATTTAATAAACACCTGTAATTTAACGTCGTATGGGGGTTAATTAACAGACGTTTGTCTGTTAACGCACTGAATTTTGCTTATTCCATTCACTTTCAACTCCTGCACTCTCACCATATGAATTACTGCTAAACTTTTTCCCTTATTGAGTGTTTCAGGGTGAAAATCGATAGAATGACTTATAGCTTGAAATAATGTTTTAATTAAAATATTCATCATCAATCGACTTGTTGACATTCGGCCGGTAATTTTTAAGGTTATGTATCAACGAAACTAGAACGGGTTTAACTGGAATGAAAAGACAATTTTTTCACGAAATCTTTTTGCGAGAAAGTTCCCTCTTTTATTTTGCTTCGTTTTGAAAAACGTTATATACGTTTTAAAGCAATCATTTATGCATTTATTATATTTAAAAACAATGCATACGTGCTATCTTATGTAAATTTCAAATTTCTATCCCTAAAAAATTTTCGGCTTTGGCCGCCGCGGGCGCTGTCTGTCATATCCGGTAAATATCAAGGTCATGTCCATACTCAATTATACGCGCGCGAATGTACTGGATCCTAGAGTTCTTGGGTGTGCCAAGAAAATTGGTTAGACTTATCGAAATTTGCTTAAGCGGCAGTAAGGGTAGAATACGCGTAAACGGTAGTTTATCTGAAGAGTTTTCGATCCGCGATGGCCTGAAACAGGGCGATGCACTTTCGTGCGTCCTTTTTAACTTAGTTTTAGAATACGTGGTTAGGCAAGTGCAGGTGAATCCGACCGGTGCTACCCTCAATGGGGTAATACAAATTCTTGGATATGCGGATGATCTCGACGTACTAGGGGATGATAAAGAAACGGTAGCTAAAAATGCAGAAATCTTGATCGCAAAAGCCAAAGAGATTGGCTTGGAAGTTAGCGAATCGAAGACAAAATATATGACCGTCGTCAGGTCCGGACAAAGTAATCAAGACGGGGATCTAATGGCCGGAAATATGAAATTCGAAAGGGTTAACGAGTTTAAATACCTCGGGTCTATTATAACTAGCGAAAATAAGATTAAAACGGAAATCAATGCGCGGCTACACGCTGGCAATGGGTGCTATTATGCAGCAAACACGCTACTAAAATCGCGATCGCTATCTAGAAACATCAAAGTAAGAATTTACAAAACGATAATAATGCCGGTCGTCATGTACGGGTGTGAAACGTGGGCGCTGACGAAAGGAGAAGAGAATAGGTTTAGAGTTTTCGAGAATAAAGTACTTAGAAAAATCTATGGTCCAAAAAGGGACGAAGAGACCGGCGAGTGGAGAAAACTGCATAATGATGAGCTGCACGCTCTCTACGGGTCAGCAAATATTAATAGAGTAATGAAAGCGCGTAAATTAAGATGGGCGGGGCATGTAGCAAGAATGGGCAATGAAAGAACAGTGGCGCAAGTTTTAAGAGGGAGACCGACTGGTAAGAGACCCCTAGGCAGACCGAGAAACAGATGGGAGAAAAATGTAAGGGATGATCTAAAAGAACTAGGACATGATTACTTAAACTGGATGGAGAATGCACAAGATAGATATGTGTGGCGGTCTCGGGTAGATGAGGCAATGAACTTTCGAGTTCGAACTGCTAATCTATAATAATAATAATAGTTAAGACACTATACGCGTTCATGAATTAAAATTAAAATTAATTATTTTTCTTTTATTTGTGCTCTTAATTAATGATTATCCACTGTAAGTTGCATTATCTACTGTAGGGAGGTTTCCCCTACAGTAAATTAAAAGTTATAAAAGTGTTCCTATAGATTTTAAGAAAATAAAAATGAAAGTACAAGAAACATCGTTACCAACAGTTTCTTAAAATGTGATACTTGTTATAGTTTGTTATACGTAC
>CAKNYM010042533.1:0-62329 GCA_932195095.1 Andricus curvator
TAATTATCATAAGGCCTTTTACCAGTACCGCGCCAAGAACAACGGTATGTACTGGCCCAGTATTGTGAGTCAGTACAGAACTTAGTTATCATTAGGGGTTTCACCAGTACCACGCCAGTACCATCGGTATGCACTGGCCCAGTATTGCAAGTCAGTACATGCCTTCGTTATCACTTGGAGTCTGACCAGTACCTGTTCAGTAATAATCTGAAGTACTGGCCCAGTAATGAACTTTAGTGCTGGCCCAGTACTGCAAGTCAGTACCTAGCCTTATTTGCATTATTGGTTCAGCCAGTACTAGGTCAGTACTCACAGAGGTTACCGAACCAGTACCAACTGTAAGTACTCGCCCAGTACTGGCCAAATACTGCAAGTCAGTACAGAACATTGTTATCATTAGGGGTTTTACCGGTATAAAGCCAGTAGTCATGCCAGTATTCCACCAGTACCGCGCCAGTACCGCACTCCGCCCGGCGGTACTGGCGCGGTACCGCGCCGGTGGTAAATTTCCCCCTGGGTAATGGAGGCACGCCATGTTTAATTGCGGCCTCACATTTTTTTAAATTATCGATATTTCTAAAAGCATAACACAAATTGTAATGAAACTCAAAGGTATTATAGAAAAAGTATATGATTCAATATTTATAATACATATATTTTTCTTACCAAAAAAAAGTCCAAAAAAAATTTGAATTCAATTTCTTGTCCATAACGCAATTTTTTATTTTTTTCTAGTTAGGATATGAAAATTCCTTACAATTTCACCTTTCATTTGAAGAAAATAGATGTTGACTCTTCTTGATCACGAGATATCGTCATTTTAGTGGGACCGTAACCGAGCTTTCTCGTGTCGCGGCATGTGCGGAGGCGTGTGATGAGATCCGCTCTTTTCAGTGCTTCCCTTTTCTTTAGTAATTACACAGACTGTATTTTTTCTACAATTTAATCGTAGGAGCTAAAATTATTCGTTCCAATTTTAGCTGATTTAACCGTTTTTGTTTGTTTGACATATGTTAATCGTTTAATTGGTCGAAGCGTACAAGACTCATCGCAACATATGACGGCTCTCGCAACCCGCGAAATTCTTATATCCCAATTAGAAAAAAAATAAAAAGACGCGTTATGGACAAAAAGTTGAATTAAAAGATTTTCTGAACTTGTTTTTTGTCAAAATTTTCAAAATAAATTTTTCTGTATTATGATATTAAATTGTATACTTTTTTTCCATAACACATCAAAGTTTTATTAAAACTCGTTCTTGCGGTTTCAGAAACATCGATCATTCAAAAAAATGTGATGCCGAAATCCAACATGACGTGACTCCCGTAATTTTTTAATTTTTTTAAAATCCTTTGTACACGAAATGTATTTTATATTTAAAAAAATATATTTTTGTCAATTTTGAATGAAATCGAGCGACCACTTGCAGATCCTGATATTTCTGACGTATACTGGCTCATGTATAGAATTTAGGAGTGCTGAATTTAAAATTTTTGAAAGTTAACAGAAATCGGTGTAATTCTATAACCAGTATATTAAAAGATTGTCTACTTTCAAACAAAGTTAAAAATCATTGCATTCTTAACGCTCCTTAGTTTGAATTGTTTAGATTTGAGTTTTGTCCTCGCAAAATCAATAACATAAATTTAAAATAAGATTTAGCGAACTAAATAACTATATTGTTTAAAACAATTACAAATTCAACATATTAAACTCCTCAAAGTTTAAAAATATGTATTAAAGTGAGAGTTGTGAAATTGAGTGCCTCAAATTTTGCAATATCGAATTTAACTCATTCAGAATTTCAGAATTTCTTCAGATATAAAGTGATCTCATAAAAATTATTCGAGATTTTCTAGTTAAAGCTAGAGATGTTCTCTGTTATAAAACGAAATTCTGTCATTACATAGACTCAACAAAGTTCCGATCGTTTTCCGGTTTTTCTGCACCGACAAACTTTTCATAAAACTTTGTCTATTCCTCCAGAATGAAAATCCTTTTAAACGTACTCTGAAATTTGAAAAAATATACAAAAAAAATGATAAAGGAATAGATAGAATTTTTATTTTATAGAATTTTCAGTATAAGGATACTTACGTAGGTATTAAATAAATCGAATGGCTGGTGTTATTGAGCGCAATATCAGATTTTATGGTGTTTGGTGCAAGAAATTGAGATTTGTGTCGACTTTTATAGGCCAAGAATTGATTTTCCAACACCATTCGCTAGCTTCGCCACCAGTGCTTGAAAAGCTCTAACCGGGCGAGTCTGTATTCATAGTTGCATCCCCCTCGTCAGGTACGAATTCCATTCACTCGGCTCGCAGGTCCATAAAGGATCCTCTCGATATCAAAGTGGATATCACGCATTGCACGCTACAATTGCCACATAGTTATGTGTTTCAAGGCAAAATTCTACAAGTGAAGAAATAAAATCAATGAAATAAAAATTTCCCAATGCGCAGCCATAGGAGAACAGGAAATACCATTCTGGAAAAATAATAAAGTAACGTGTACGAGCACTGTGTATCAAATGCTTTGATACATGTGAGAATTGTTGAAAATGTAGACCTCAGTTGGAAAAACAATTATTATAACTACTCGTCATTATGTTTAAGAAATTGTGAAATGACCCACCACATGATGTAAATCTTAGAAACAATTTCGCTCGCAATCTTAAAGAAACATTCCGCTGAGACTGGAATGTAAAGAACTATTTACACAAAATTTGTTATTACAAATGAAAGAGAGGGTAGATTTTGTAGATACAAAAGGTTTAAAAGGGAGTCATCGTGGTTCAGGTGGTACAATGTTGTCTCTTATGTTCCAACACTGCAGCCCTGGTAGCCACGCTGGCGAAGGTTCGATTCCCAAAGCAGGAAGTTTGGCTGGATGTGTTTGCAGAAAACTTCGCTTCTGTCCCTTGGTGTACTAGCCCACATTTACCCTAAAGTTCATAATTAATCCTATAAGATAGTCGCTAATGACCCTGGCAGTTGATGCGACTATAAACATTCAATTAATGAAAAATAAATAAAAAAGGTTCAAAGAATTTTTCGGTCGGTGAAATCAAATAAATTGCAGCGATGACCGTATTTCTTATTTGAAAATTAGTCAGAGTAGGCACCATGCGCTTACGAAAAAAGACTTCGTAACCTACTCTTCCCTCTCTCTACTTTCCATTTCTCTCATATTCTCTCCGATCGTACCCTATGAAAACTATACGAAAGAAAATAATAACATATAATATTATACTTCCCTAATACCTATCCCCTCATTTCCGCTCTTACCCGCCTTGTCCACCACTCACTACCCCTCACTTCCCATACTCCCCTTGCCCTACCTTACCGTTCAATAGTTTCCCGCACCTGACCAATTAATTTTCGTCATCAACCCCTGCGCCCCCTTCCCTAATTCCCCCTGATTTTCCTCTTCGCGCTTCCCCTCCCCCAACTTCACTCACTCCCCTCTCCACTTCGCCTCATCTACTTTTCTCTCTTCCCCTTTAATCCCCTTCTTCCCTCACTTGCTATATTCTATCTACCCTTACCCCCTGCTTCCCCATCCCTCACTTCCTCTTACTTCTCTGACTTCCACCACAATACCACTATCACCCAATTTTACTTTCCTATTCCTCACCCCTGACTTCCCCTCAGTAATCAGTACTCCCCTTCACACACTCCCCTTTCTAACCCTCCTCACACTTCCACTCGGTTCCCCTTTCGAACTACCCAACTCTTCTTATTACCCCTACCTCCACCACCTGTCCCCTACTTTCCATAACTTCCATACTCCCCCACCCTTACTTTCCTCCACTTTCCACGCTTCTCCTCTCATCACTCCGCCTGATTGATCCCTCCCATTTCCTCTCCTTCCCAACCCTCTCACTAGGGGGGCTTCCCCTCGCTAACACTCCCACCCCTACTTTTCCACTCCTCAATCCCTTACTTTCCCTAAATAACTTCGGCCCCCCCTTCCTCATTTCCCCTGCTTCCAATCCTCTCGCTTTCTCTCTTGCAACTCTTTCGATCCCCTCCCTCACTACCCCTACTTTCTCTCCCCACACTTTCCTTCCCTCTCGTATTCCCTCATCTTCCCCTTGCATTCAATCCTGGGGAAAAAAGTACGACGGAATGTCGAACAGCGGACCGAAACTATAAGGATTTCTGCCCGGTGCTACGAAATCCTAAAAATGAAAGAGTTGACCGCACAACCACCGGATACGATTATTAGAGAAAATGTCGCACGAAATTGAAGAACAACAATCTATTATAAATAAATCATACCTAAAGAGACAAACAGATTGCGTCAGTTTAACATTATTTTTCACTGAATCCACACAAAAACAGATTATACGTCATTATTACTTTATTTATTTGGAAGCTTAGAAATTTACAATAGAACATGAACGTATCGCGTAGCGGAACAGATCAGATAGTTACTAAACAATTTTTAAAGAAAATTTAGAAGCATAACCGTGAAAAAGTCAAACTGTGTTCTCCCAATTTCAGTTCTTGGTCAACTGTACAGATATTCACTGTTCAAAATAGTCCACATGCTGTAATTCTGAAAGGAATCGAAATTTAAAAAAAAAAGAAAATTTGTGTTTATATCATTTGTGTGCTCTCAAACCAATATTTACTTCTTTATTACATAAGTCTACTGGTCCCTGCATGGGCATGAATCGCTTAAAAAATGTTTGTTTGAAATACTGTTCCAATCGTAAACCACAGCGAGTTCATTTAAGAAATTTGTTCAGAGATAAAAAATCATATTGCTGAAATGGCTAATTTTCTTGATGTTTTTTTAATAAATTTCGAAGAAAGAAACTTCCAAATGCGTTACGAATCACCGACTGTGGACTTTTTGAAACAGTAAATACTAGAATTGCCCACTGTGATTACAGGTAAATGCTTGTTTATAGTTTATATTTATAGTTAGAATGAAGCATGACCTTCTCCTATTCGAATTAATTTTAAGTTAATAATATTTGGATTCTGATGTAGTAAATAGACCATTTATTTTTATTATTATTGTTCAAATTATAATAATATCCACTTAAGATACGTATAAAGCTATGTTGATATATCATGCACACGGTTTCTTGTTCAGGAGAGTACATTGAAGCGGTATCAATATCGGTTTTGAGTGACGGTTAAGTAGACCATTTCCAAGCTCTCATTCCTATATACGTTTGTATGTATGTACACTGTACAATGTGCATGCCCGCTGTTTCTGAATAGGTCCATTTGCCATTAATGCTTCATATGCCATTCATCATAATAATGCTCTGAAGTATTGAATGCTGTGAAAAATTAAGACTGTTACTGCTGTATTACTTCTAATAATGAGAAAGTATCTGCATAATTTTTAAACAAATTTTTATTTGCCTGCATTGATATATTTTCTATACTAAAACTTGTATCGCTCGGATTTTTTTCTAGTTATTCAAAAATCCTGACTGAATTAAAGTTGACAAAGATAAGAAACTAAGAAAGCCATCAGTCAGAACTATGAAAATTTTGTATTTAATTTTACATTATTTAATATTATTTTCTACATTATGGTTTTTATTCTTTCCTTCTACTGATATAGTTGAGAATTTCTAAAAGAAAGCTTCATTACCTCACCACCAGAATACGTTTGCTTGCTGGTGCCACCTGACATAATCTGAAGCGATGCTTGTGCGTGTTGTGGCCACGCGTTCCGTGTTACATTCGTTAATTAACAAATTAAGGATAAGTGCCCCATTAATAAAGGGTTTTTCTCTGTAAAATTTGAAGGACAATGTGTTTGTTCTGCAAGCGGTATATAAATTTTCCCTCCTACTACTAAAAACTACTATAAACTCTCAATCTTTGAGAAGTCAAAGTGGCCGTGAAAATATAACCCAAAATTACTTTGATATAAAAAATTGTTTTTCCAGCCGTACTCTACAAAAAACTTCAAGGAACTTGATTTGTAGTATGAGAATTTATATTTCCTTTAGTTTTACGTGTTTTTCTTTAAGATTTCACAAGAAAAACTTTTATTGATAACGAATAATTTGATGCTACAGGATTCTACATTGTATTATGCTAGCTATTCCAATATAGCTGGATCATGCAAACTCTGATATAAAAGATTCAGTCACAGAAGTCTGTAACTTAGAAATACGATTTAAGATACTTTACGGATGAAGTATTTTTGGTCTAGCTGTAATACGTTATCACAACAGTATGCCGAAAATAGCCATTCCATGTGGTTGTAGCTGAGCTGGTTGAAATAACCAGAATTATGCGTGTATCGTCTAATTATTTTGTTCAGGTTTGACTTGTGAATATCGACGTAAAGTAAATTTAAAAAATTGCAAAAGATACATTTTCCATGATTTCTCTTTGAGCACCATTTAACGTATCCTTTGAAGTGCTTTATAAGTACTTTTAGGAAATTCTAGACTCTATCAAACCAATTTTTAACTTGAGAAATTATAATTGAACGATCACTCCTTATATCTTATCCTCCGCAGAGACCTTCCTTACACGGAAAAAATTTATCCGTAAAAAAGTCACGAACTAGTAGCTAGGTCTCGGATATGAGAAAAATTCATCGGATATTTATGTATTTTCGTAAATAACCTACGAACTTTGAGAAAGATTGACGAACTCGATGTGACAATTCTAAAACGGTTCATCACTTTTTGTTTACGTGAATAATTACAAAAATATTACGAGTGATTGGGAAAAGATTCTCAGAGCACTCACGAGCTTGCCTGACGAATCTGGGAACTCGAAACTAAGTCTCCCTGTACGTGGCCCACGCACACACGCGCGGTGCGTGTGTGCGCTCGTATGTGTGCCTCGAGCTCGTCGGATGAGTGGCTAGAAGTTTTATAATACCTATTTTGTTTGGCCTCGATGGCTGCGCGTGTTTACGCACTCCTGGTTTATGTTTAGAAACTTGGTGAGTCAGCAGTGTTTGAGGTTCGAATCTTCTGAGTTGCGAATTTATAAATTAATATGAAATTAAATCGCACAAATAAAATTTTTCCTCTTTTTATTTCAGTCTGAAATTTTCAGGAACTGTTCGTAGGAAATTCGAACTGTTCGTAAGAAACTTCGAAATTTATCCATATATTTCTCATAGAAATAAGGATTTAATGTTTCATTTTTTTATCTCGTATCCGAGACCTAGCTACAAGTTCGTGACTTCTTCACGGATAAATTTTTTCCGTGTAGAAGTCGCTTGGAGTGGCACTTGTTTAAACTTATCCGTTTTTTCATCACTCCTTCATACGAGCAAAGCAAATTATTTCCACTCGAAGATTCTAAGACCTCAAATCCCCATGTAAGGCTCTTTGCTATGGGAAGTACTATATACATATAACTTTGACATCGGCGTAAAATTTTTGTACGTCCCCCAAAACATATCGTTAAATAATTTATGCATGCGCCCTTAAATAAAATTACAAGAACTGCCCTTTAAAAAAAACCAGCCCCTCATGTGACCTGAAACTTTTTATGAATATTTTTTCGTTCTGTATTCTCTTCCGACATATTTCGCCAGATTTTAATTTTCTCCTCCGGTATATTTTTCTCTTTCAGACAAAGGAATACCTAACCTAATTTTATCAACAGGAATCGCTGGAGGGCAAAAAAGGATAGTCACGTTTCTCCCGGGTCAAATCCTAAAACCTTTTTTCAGGATGAAAAGTACCGAAGTACTGGAGTAACCCAAAAAGCGTACTCCCGTTGACTAAATAAGGTTAGGTACTCAATAGGCGCTTCCTTTAATTTTCTATTCCGGCATAGTTTTCCGAGGTGGAAGTTTCAAACTTTTTGGAAGTAATCTTGAATTCTTTGGAATTCCTCAGAATCCAAGCATAGGTTCGGTCACGTATGGAAGGAGGGGCATACAGATGTATAGATTAGGTTGACTAAAAAAAAGATTTTTGAATTTGAATACATACGCTGATCTAAGTTGTACCTTTTTAGTCGAAAAATGTTTCCGAAACAAAAATTCAAAATTGGATATGATTTAGAGGTCCAGTATTCGAATTTTGTCTTTCTTTATTGATTTTTTCTAGTTTTTATTTTCTAAATGATTTAAAAATGCATGTATAAAATTGTTATGCATATGAAATCATCCACTGGTACATTATCTGCAATTTACTCTGAATTCTTTGGAATTCTTTGGAATCTCTTCGACAAAGAAATTACGTTGAAGATAAAAAATGCCGGAAGAGGTAATTAAAATCCGGCATATGTTGCCGGAAGACAATACTCGACTTATTTTTTTGTCCATCTGGACCCCCCATATTTGCTGCTTTGATCACTTCATATTGTAATCGCTCCTAATAGTTAGTTGGATACGGGGGGGGGGGGGCTGAAGAGACTGCAGCTCGGGTCCTCGCTTTTCAAGTTCCTTCTTCATTGATACTTTACTCAAAGATAATTTAGATATAGCTCATTTGTTTGATTATTTGTAACGTATTTGGGGTTTTAGTTTAATTTCGCACGAGGCGCGCTGTCAATGGTTGTCAAAATGTATCAAACTTTTTGTTATCTTATATTTTTTCATATGACTTTTTTGTTAAAGTGTGAGTGCTAACATATGTAATATACCAGCCTAAGACCTCAACTTCCCCACACTAAAACTTGTGGTATCAAATTATTGCAGATATTTTGATCTAAGATTTCAACTCAATATGATGCGCTTTGGAGGATCAATAAAAATTAATGAGCACAACTTCAGGGTGTACTAGCATCAGTATGCAAAACAGAATGACAAGAGTGGGTTTATGAAAGTAGACCGCGAAAGGAAGCGGTTTTTTAAAAATGTTATTCTGAACACAGAGATTTATTTAGAGTTGAAAAATCATTACTGAAATAATAAAGTGACTGATGGCGTTAATAATAGTACAGGTGTTCAAAATACACCTTTCTCGAGAAATTTGTGTTCATAACTAAAATTTCAGACAACCTCATGGGTTTTCGAAGCTTTCGTCATTTTAAAACCCTTTCTAGTCCAGTGGGACACATATGTCCCAGTAGCGTGTTTAAAAATCCATAACTCCGTGAAAAATTTAGATATCTTCATTTTTTTTCGGCATGAGCTTGAGAAAATCATTCAAAAACGTAAAAAATTTGCCCACTCATGGATCTTGTTGCATGCCAATACTATAACTGCATATCGCATCGCAAATTTGGAATTTTTTTAACGTTTTGTCACGAATGACACAGCTCCACAAGAAAAGAACAAAGTGTTTTGTTACACAACTTAGATCACCATACCCATACGTTTTTTGTGTCGCTGAATCCGAATTTGGGGTCAGTTTTACCCCATCAAGTCAGGATCAAGGTCATTCCAAGGTCAAAGGTCAGAATTAGACAAACTTTTGAATCGGAGAAGAGCTTTCGTAAAAGAAGTTTTCGGGACGCTGAATCCGAATCTGGGGTCACAGGTGAAAAATCATGAATTATAAGGTTTTTCAGGATAAGGGTTGAAAATGCAACCCCCGAAATGGAAATGAAGACTCCTCTCAAAGAGATGTATTTTCTGGGAATACCCCTGAGTGATTTTCGGCACCAGTAGTCGGATCAAAGAATTTCGACTCCTTTCCACAGATGAAAATTTGCGACTTCAAGGTTCTATGAGCTAAGGGTTAGGAATACAACCACAAAAAATGAATTTTAAGACTTGTCCTGAGAAAAGAAGTTTTCTAATGATACTCCTGAATGATTTTGGGCACCAATAGGTGAATAAGGAATTTGAAATGACTTTCACAGATGAGAAACCGTGAGATCCAAGTTTTTCGAATTAAGGGTTGAAAATACAACCCCCAAAATGAATTCAGAGTCTTGTTCAGTGGAGGAGCATCTTCAGAGAATACATAAAAGTAATTTCTGATGCGAATAGTGCACCTCAAAAATTTGTAATCCTTTTTTTCGGGCATAAGGGGTGGTTTTCCCTCCTAAGGGTAGTTTTCAGTGAATGAAAAATTATGACAATTTTTTTTCGTCATCCGGGACCCTGTCGGACTTCATTCCAAGAGGTTTTATTCCCATGGGGTACGTAGAAAAAACTCGGACTAGAAAGGGTTAAGAAGTAAACTCTGTAGTCCAGGTTTTTAAAATACATCCTCCTGAGCGAAGTTGTGTTCGCAGCAGAAATGTGAAACACGCTGATCGTTTTTCAAAGGTCTCTTAATCCTAAGAATTAAACCCGGTAGGCCAGATGTTTAAAATACACCTTCATCGAGGAAGCTGTGTTCATAACTAAAATTTTAGACAACATCATGGGTTTTCGAGAGTCACATCATTCTAACAAGTAAACTCGGTAGTCTAGGTTTTTTAAATACATCTTCCTCGGGGAAGTTGTTTTCTTAATAGAAATTTAAAACATGCTGATCGGTTTTCAAAGGTCTCGTCACTCTAAGAAGTGAACCAGGTTGTCCAGGTATTTAAAATACATTTTCTCGAGGAAGTTGTGTTCACAACTAAAATTTTAGACAACCTCATGTGTTTGCGAAGATCTCGTCATTCTAAGAAGTACACTCGGTAGTCCAGGTGTTTAAAATATATCTACCTTAGAAGAGTTGTGTTCGTGATTGAAATTTAAAACACCTTGATCGGATTCCGAAGGTCTTGTCATTCTATGAACTAAACCCGGTAGTCCAGATGTTTCAAAAACACCTTCCTCGAGGAAGTTGTGTTCATAACTGAAATTTTAAACAACTTCGTGGGTCCAACGTGCCTCCTGTTTCATTTCTGAACGCAACTTCCTAAGGGAAGATGTTCTGAAAACGTCTTCCTTGGTGATGATGTGTTCTGAATACCTGGACCACCAGGCTTACTTCCTAGAACGACGAGATCCTGGAAGAACGGTCCAGGTGAATAAAATTTCAGTTATTAAAGCACCTTCCTCGAAGAAGATGTATTCTGAATACCTGGACTAACAGATTTACTTCTAAGAATGACGAGACCTTCGAAAACCCATTAGGTTGTCTTAAATTTCAGTTATGAACACAATTTTCTCGAGGAAGACACATTTTAAACACCTGGACCACCAGGTTCAATTCTTAGAATGACGAGAAATTCGAAAAATTATCAGTGTGACTTAAATTTTAGTTATGAATACAATTACCTCGAAGAAGATGTATTTTAAACACTTGGAGTACTAGGTTTATTCTTCAGAATAGCTAGACCTTCAAAAGACGGTTGAAGAATCTTAAGTTTCTATTCTGATTATACTTTCTTTGGAGAAGATGTTCTCTGAATACCTGGACTACACGAACGTTACTCCTTAGAGGAACGAGACCTTGGAAAAATGGTCAAGAAATTTCAAATATCTATTGTGAACATACCATCCTCGAAGATATATTTTGAACATCAAGACCACTATGTTTACTTTCCAGGTTGGCTGGACCTTCGAAAAACGATTAAAGAATCTTAAAGGACCCGGCACCAAATGTACAGAAAAAAGCCTTATGATAAAAAATTCTAAAAAAAATTTTTTCTTGTATTTTGGAACCTGCAAACTAAAAATTCAAAAGAAAAATGTCAGAGGAATGGACAGTTTTTAGACAAACACTTGTCCAAAGTTTCAATTTTTACATGTATTTTAATGGAAAAATGCTTATTTGAGCAAAATGTTTTTTTCCCTCAAAAACGCTATGATAGATTTGACTAAAACTTTTATATTTTGACGATGAGGCGTACCGAATCAAAAGATTCATACCCACGAACTAGAAAGATTAACAATTCTTTGGGTATACAGCATGTATTTGGGGGTGTTTTTGTACCCTAAACATCCAAGTAACATATGTAAATCATCATTTCTTAGTAACTAAAATCAATAGAGATTTTTATTCAACTGCTACGGTATGAAACGACTTTCCAATAAGTGGAGTAAGCGTACATAGCAAAAATATGTTTAGACCTAATTTTAGGGGATGTTTTACAATCCCTTAAACAATGAGTCTGAAGTTCCTAACGCATTAATCAATAACAAAAAATAATTTTATTTTTAAATGCATGAAAGCTGCTATTTTATGACAGAAAAAAGTCGCGTACAACCCTAAAAACTTCTTAAAGCACTTTCAACCCCTCATCAGATATAAAACTCACCCAAGCTACCCCTAAATATTTTTGAAAATCAACAAAACCAACCTAATTCAAAAATCCGCCCAGTGTTTGCTGATAATAATTTCAATTGATGCCAAAGGGGCACACATAAAGTCTCAACCCTTCAGCACATGTAGAACTCACTCCAGTCACCCCCAAATATTTTAAAAGTTCAATAAAATCACCCTAATGCAACAATTACCCTAATACAACAGGTTTGCAGAGGTTGGTGCAAGTTCGTGTTTATGAATATTAGAATTTCCCACATAAAAGTACTGCTGCAACTTATTGGTACAGTTTCGTACAAGTTACAACAGGTTTTCTCAGGTTGGTGCAAGTCCGAGTTTATGAATATTTGAATTTCCCGTGTAAAAATATTTTTATAAGTTATTGGTAAAGGTCAGAACAATATTAAAACTTTTTCGTGTAAAAATAGTCTTAGAACTTAATCGTACAGGTTGAAACCAGTTAAAGCAGGTTTGTACAGGTTGGTACCAGTTACTATTATTTATTTTCTTACATATTATGAGTGTATTTATATTTCAATTATTACTACCGTTAATATCGCTTTAATATAAGTGCACTTGACTTATATTTTTTGTTATCCATTTTAACTTGCTTGGAAAAGTACGGTGTGAATTATCTTTGGTTGTTTTGTGCCTTAATCTTGAAGTTTTGAAACATTTTTTTGCCCATTTGGCATCAACTGAAAACATTTTCAAAAAAATCCTGGTGTACTTTGAAATTAGGGTGATTGTATTGAATTTTAAAAATATTTAGGGGTTTCTAGGATGAGTTCTATACGTGCTGAGGGATTGAGACACTTTTTTGTCCCTTTGGCATCAACTGAAAACATTATCAGAAAAACCTGGCGTATTTTTGAATTAGTGTGATTTTATTGAACTTTTAAAATATTCGGGGGTGGCTGGGGTGAGTTCTACATGTGCTGAAGGGTTGAGACTTTATGTGTGCCCCTTTGGCATCAATTGAAATTATTATCAGAAAAAACTGGGCGGATTTTTGAATTTGGTTGGTTTTGTTGAATTTTGAAAATATTTAGGGGTAGCTTGGGTGAGTTTTATATCTGATGAGGGGTTGAAAGTGCTTTAAGAAGTTTTTAGGGTTGTATGTGACTATTTTCTGTCATAAAATAGTAGCTTTCTCGCATTTAAAAATAAAATTATTTTTCGTTATTGATTAATGCGTTAGGAACTTCAGACTCATTGTTTAAGGGATGGTAAAACATCTCCTAAAATCAGGTCAAAACATATTCTTGCTATGTACGCTTACTCCACTTATTGTAAAGTCGTTTCATACCATAGCAGTTGAATAAAAATCTCTATTGATTTTAGTTACTAAAAAATGATGATTTACATATGTTACTTGGATGTTTGAGGTACAAAAACACCCCCAAAAACATGCTGTATACCCAAAGAATCGTTAATCTTTCTAGTTCGTGGGTATGAATCTTTTGATTCGGTACGCCTGATCGTCAAAATATAAAAGGTTTAGTCAAATCTATCATAGAGTTTTTGAGGGAAAAAAACATTTTGCTAAAATAAGCATTTTTCCATTTAAATACATGTGAAAATCAAAACTTTGGACAAGTGTTTGTCTAAAAACTGTCCATCTTTCTGACATTTTTCTTTCGAATTTTTAGTTTGCAGGTTCGAAAATACAAAAAAAAATTTTTTTTAGAATTTTTTATCATAAGGCTTTTTTCTGTACATTTGGTGCGGGGTCCTTTCTATCGTGAACACATATTCCTCGTGAAAAATGTATTTTAAGCACCTGGACTACCACGTTCACTTCTTAGAATGACAAGATCTTTAAAAAATTATCAAGGTAACTACATTTCAGTTCTGAACGCCCTGCAGTTTACGATTTTCGAAAAAAATTCCTTTCTGCCAAATTTAAGTCCTGCAAATCGATAATTGATCCTCGATCGAGATTTACTGACATTTGCAAAAAAACATCCACAACCTCAATAATCATAAATTTAAAGAAACGCAGCTGAGTAAATGATATTTTCTTCTTCAAAATTTAATTAATAAATTAATTTCAAACGGTTTTTATTGTTCATCATTCAGGTCAAAGGTTTAAATAATTTCATAATGTGTGGAGTAGTTGAAATTTAATGACAGATAATTGATCTCGAAATTTGAATCAAGTTGATCACGAATATAGATATCTAAACGTTGTATTCCTTTTGATCCATTTGCCGTATCAACTTGATACCTGGTACTTCTGTGTGCCTTAATCCAGCTCTGCACCTTATGAATGCAGGTACTTATTCTGTAATATCAATGTTATCTGACTAGACTCCGCAGTAATAACCTAATAATTGTGACACTTTATGCTCCTAATTTATTTATAATAAAGTAAACCTCTGAGTATCTATTATAAACTAACATTTCACTTGTAAATTTCATACGTAATTGGCTTTGATGACGGCCTTCAACTACGTGACACTGTGTCAAGGGTCTAATCATGGACTGAAAGCATATAGCGTGAGCAAAATTTAGAAACGATCGAATTTCTTAATTCTATTAAAATACTTAATTTTAGTTCATCGTCTCTCTTCTTTGATTTTCGAAAATTATTTATAAAGACAAGTGAATATATATATATATATATATAATATAATAAATGCTGATTGTAATTTACTTTTAAAGACATACTGGAGTTTTTTTAGTTTATAAATAAATTGCTTAGATTGAGATTGTTTATTTAAGAAGCAGTCTGTTCGATTGCTTTCGTGAAAATTAAAATCATTTAGGAAACTGAAGAAAATAACTGTACTATGTCATTTTCGAACATAATTTTTTTAATAAAAACGAACGAAATAGATTTGTGCAAAGTCTTTCGCAGAAGAAAATCAGCTATTAAACATTATTATTGAATGTGATTTGCAGCTCTTACCTCTAACTGAACCTGAAATACAAAAATTCTAATATTTTCAAGAATATAAAATTATAACCTAAATAATTTTTCTAAAATGCGCTTACGAAATTTGCAATAGGCCTTTTTTGGCAATTTTATAAATCAATGTAAATGTTTGGTGAATTTTGAGTCTAAATACACGTATAAAGTACACTTTCTTAAGCTATCGAACAATTTGGTTGGTAAAAATAATCATCAAACGTTTTAGAAATAGTAGCACTTCAAATTCTACCAAATTTTAAAAGTACCAAAAATACCAGGAATGATCTCATCTAGCATTATCTGGACCACTCGTTACATTCCTCAGGTTGATCCGGGAAATGATACCAATATCCAGGTGACTTCTGAATGACCTTGTAAGAGATCCGCTGAAACCCTGACCTCCCCATGTTCGATATCTCATAGATACAAGGCAGTCCTGTCATGTAGACAGTACCTTTATGGTCCTATAGCCTAAGAATCAGCGAAATGACGCAACTCCACAGCGCCCACGGCTTACCCTGGTCGATTGTAATATGTAAATAAATGATAATACAGAAAAAATATTGTTTGTTCTAAAAAATTAGCACAAATGTACGTCCCGGAAGCTAGGACCATGACCCCTCACTTAAGGGTCGATTTCTACGCAACCGGAGGTATATGTCATCCACCGGGCTTCTTCTCACAACAGTAGAAGGACAGCAAAAACGGCGGGCCATTGCTCTGTGTTACTCTACTTCCACTTCACTTGCCCAGTGTTTCTTTTTCTTGAATAATCTTCCAGATAAAACGTCAATCAAATAAAATTCATAATATTAAAACAACCTAACTTCTTTGGAAAGCAAAATAAATAACCTTTTAGACGAAACTACCATTCTTCTCCCGAATACTTTTCACATCACCAGACATTATTCATCGACGCCGATGGGCAAATCACCCATTTCGTACTCGACAGTAGACGGACTAACGCGGTAACAACGGACACACTTGCTAATAATTCTCCCAACTTGATTACGCCCATCAGTTATCCAAAAATTTTGTTGAATAGCGTAGAGAGTATTTTGGATACCGGAATCATAATTTTGTTCGTGATAATATCGAAGTATCAAATCTGTCACGTGGTGTGCTTTTGGAAGCAGGATCGGGTGACGCTGAGAATATGTGAGATATGCATTTTTTAATCTTCCCCTCCACTCTTAGGATTTTTTCGTCATCGAGGAAAGGATCTAAATTCCAAAGGTTGCTTGTTTTGTCTATTTCTTTATATTTTTGTAACAAATGTATTACATCGGCAAACGCGTTTTGCTGAATTATTTTAATAATACGAATTTTGGCAATTTTCCTTTCTTTTATTGTCAACGGCCCGTTATTTTCGCATCTTTGAAGGTTTTGAAAGGAAAGCAACAAGATACAAAAAACTTTAAGGCAGGAAATGAGGAAAATTTCTCAGAAAATTCTGGTTCTTTGACAGAAGTAACAAGGCAAGTGTTCCTTTTTTGTTCTCAAGGATTTCCCTCAAATTTTAGAGCAATTTGAGGCCACTGAGATTCGGGTTTGACTAACCATGATGGCCCTCCCCTCAAAATGGAATTTTTCAAAAAATCATGCGGAAGTTGACCACAAGACAATGCGTCGGCTGAATCATCAATCGAAGGCACGTGGCGCCATTGTTCCACCTTAGTTTCATGTTGAATATCTGCAACGCGATTCGCGACAAATGTTTTCAACATATGTGGCGACGTATTAAACAATGTAAAGTGATGGATGAATCAGTCCAAAGGACAGTTTCTTGAAATTTAATATCAATTTTTTCTTTGACCTGATT
This sequence comes from Andricus curvator, assembly GCA_932195095.1. Taxonomy (NCBI): domain Eukaryota; kingdom Metazoa; phylum Arthropoda; class Insecta; order Hymenoptera; family Cynipidae; genus Andricus; species Andricus curvator. Next base: position 16,851 of record CAKNYM010042533.1, read on the forward strand.
CGAGATTTTTGCGAGAAGTTGAGCTCCACATAATTCTAAACGTGTGAGCGAAACGGTTTTTAATGGTGCAACGCGAGACTTCGCATAGAGTAATGTGGATTGAACGCGGCCTGCCTCATCTACCGATCTGAGATATATACAAGACCCGTATCCACCCTCGCTTGCATCGCTGAATCCGTGTAACTGTACGTTGACAAAATCATCTTTCAAAATTTTTCTTTCAAATGAAACATTATTAATCGAGTGAAGTTGATTGCAAAAATCCACCCAAACGGTAAATTCGTTGCTAGGAACGGATTCTTTCCAATCTAATTTCAATAACCAAAGTTTTTGCATGATTTTTTGGCATATAAAATGATTGGACCCAGCAGTCCCAAAAGACCTAACGTTTTCAGCAGTTTTTCCTTATCGAATTGAAGGTTAGGAATGATATCGGTTTTACCGATTCTATTTAGGATTCGCATGTTATTCGCGGCCCATTGCCGGGGATTAAACCTCCCGAGGCGTAATAACTGCGTAATTTCTTCGCGTTTTTAAACAGCACTTTCGATTGTTCCGGCTCCGGTAAGTAAATTATCGACATATAAATCGTTTTGAGATATTTACAGCCGCGGGATAATTTTGCCCTTTGTCTTCGGCAAGTTGATATAAGCACTGTTTGGCAAGAAAAGAAGCTGCTGAAATACCGTAAGTAACAGTATTCAATTCATACGTTTTTATTTCATCAGATGCTTTTCACAGAATTCTTTGATACTTCCGATCCTCTTTCCGAATTAGTACTTGACGATACATTCTTTCAATGTTCGCTGAAATTACGTAATTTTATAAGCAGAATCTGAAAACGAGATGAACTATATTGTCTTGTACAGAGGGTCCTACCATAAGTAAGTCGTTAAGCAAAAGACCTGAACTCGAAGGCAAAGACGCATTGAATACTGGTCGTACTTTGGTGGTCATACTGGACTCTTTTATTACTGCGTGATGCGGCAAATAAAATCCATGAGCACCTGACGAATTTTTGACTTCGGTCGCCTGATACATATCTTTATATTCGTTAATGACATCGCTATAAGCTTTTTCGAATTCCGGATTTTTCACGAATTTGTTTGTTAACGAATTTAGACTTTTTAAGGCCTTTGATCGAGATTCTCCTAATTTAACCGGATTTTGTTTAAACGGTAGAGCTACAATATATCTACTTTCTTCGTTTCTAGACACGAGTTGCTGAAAATACTTTTCGCTTTCAAGTTCTCCAGGTGAAAAATTATATTTAGTTTGACCTTCTTCTATTTCCCAGAAACCATGTAACTCAAATTGTAGATTTGCCAGATGACAGTTAAGTTTATTCAAATTCTTCATATATCCTATATCTCCGCCTATGACTCATCCCAATCTCGTTTTTGGAAGGTATAAGTCTTGATTTTTATTTAATAAATTGATTTAACAGATAAAAAAGAGAGATAACGTAGGATCTGAACCTAATAAAAGGTGGACAGGTGCAGGTTTGTGAAATTCTGGATCTGCGAGTGGTAAGTTTGATGGAATTTCAAGGAGTTCGCGTTGAATCGGCTCGTTCGGCATGAGATCTGATATGGGAGATATGGTCAAGAACTTGAGTTTTTTCTTCGAATTTGTTGTGAATTAAGCGAAAGGTCAATCTTATAACGTGTTTGGTGGAGGTGGATAATCCGTTCAATGCACCTACGGGTACAGACCATTTTTCTTTCGTTAAGCGAAGAGTTTTTGCTAAATTTCCGGTGATCAAATTAGCAGTAGAACATGGATCTAAAAGAGAGCGCTATCGAATTATTCGCTTCTCCTTGTCGTAAATTTGAATAACTGCGCTTGTCATGACTTGACTAGTTGGCGATCGTGTGACCGAAGATAGAACGATTTCTGTATTTACGCTTCGTACTAGTCATTGTTGACTATTACATGAATTGTCTTGCTCCTTCGGATTGTGGAGCAATGTATTGTGCGATTAAGAACAAATGAGACATTTGCTAAACGTGCAAGTTTTATCACCATGATTTCGAACGCTGCAAAAAACAAAGTACTATTTCAGGGCTAGTTTCAGGTATTACAATAAGACTCAGAAAAAACAGTCTCCAGTGGTACTAAAATGAGACCACTGGTGGGATCCCAGAATCGTTTGATTTGCACTGAAAATAGCAGCATGAAGTTGTCCTGTTCAAAAAAAGGACACAACAAAAATGATACTGTAAAAAAAGAGATCTCTAGTTTTTACAGTGAAGGCAATTAAGGCAAAGAAACGCGTCCTTAGCTGCTTGCATGCGATTTTGGTATTGACATGTTACGGAATTTTTTGCATTTGTAACCTAAATGTTGATTTTCTTTACAAATAGGGCATGATCTATTCGCGGATGACAGAAAAGTTTGTTGGACTGAATTTTTATTGTACTTGTTATACCACGTTCCTGAGTTTTGCTCTTGCTTCCATGACTAGAGACTGGTTCCGTCAGATCTCGTTCGCGTTTAGACAATCGAGATGCGGTTTTATATAAAAATTCGAGCATTTTTTTTAACTTGGGAAAGACGCCTCTTTCAAAAATTTCCTTCCATTTTTCCGCGGTTGTCCCATGTAATTTTTTTTTGACTAATTGAACGATTATTCGTTCGGTAACATTTACTTTTGAAGTTTTCAAAGATTCGAAATGTTGTTCAGTTTCGTCCGCTAATTGACGTAAACCCTGCGCGGTTTCTTCGTCTTGGGTGGGGAGACGCTATAAAAGACTCAGATGTCTCCCGACAATTAATCGTTCTTTGGCATACGTTTTTCCTTTAAAGCCCACGCGCGCGTACAATTTTCATCGGCGTTTCAAGTAGCTCAGGTAAAGCGACGATTCTAAACAGATATGGTTGTGTATGGTTGTGTTTACCTTGTTCTATACTAAAATTCTAAGGACAATTTCTCTTAAAAGGTTCCGAAGAAGTAATAAAAGGATTAAATAGCTTAGAAAGATATTTCGATGTTATCCTAAACCTCTTGACAATTCCGAAAGATTCTCAAATCTATAAATGAGTCGAAAATGACAATAACAGGCGAGAAAATTTTCGAATTAAGATCCATAGCCTTAAAAAGTGCTAGAAGAAAATGTATATTCAAACTGTTCATTGATCAAGTTTATACTAGGCGAATCTTAAGGAAAGTAAATATCAAAAGGTTAACTATTTCAAAACGTTGAAAAAGAGTCGAAATTCCTATTTTTCTTCAATTTATTAATAATTTATTTAAACTATTTGATAATTTTAATTATATTAAAGTCAGTTGTCATTATATATTCGTAATCTTCTTTTAGGTTCGATGCTGGCGATTCTGGATGTGTTCTAGCAGATTTCTTGTTTTATTCCTTTTATGCTTAGTATTTTTTTCAGTAATTTTGTTAAAAATCTTAAACAAATAACCATTTTAAACATGTTGGGTTCAAGTTCCAACCTCAAACTTCAATCTTCGCGCTTTATTCAACAAAAGTTAGAAATAGATATTTTGCGCAATATATCAGTACTCTGTTTAAATCAAAATTGCCACTATACAAAAAATATCCAATTCTAATACTGTTTACGTGAAATGTTTGGTTTGAGTAATGTTGGTTGTAGAATTCAACTTTGCATTTTACTCAAAAATTATTGAATTAAAAGAAGTTTCGCTCTTCAGTCACACTTCTATATTTAAAAAATTAGTATATACTACTGTGTTACAAAAAAATTAACTATATTATTTGTTGAGCAGGCGAGAAAGACGGAATTTTGAAGTCATAGCTTGAATCCAGTATATAAAAACACTGATACAATTTTTTCACTGTATTTTTGGTTAATTTCTAAGATTACACTCTTTTGTAACTACATTACGATAAACATAAATATCTTAACTTTTCATTCAATTTAATTTACAATTATCACAAATTACATTTTTTCTAACTTTCACAGTTTTCAAACAATCTGGGATTATTACTATACTTTCATTATATTCTGCTTCAAGAAAACATATTTTCCATATGGCATTTAGGACTTGCATGTTCGCGGCGGTAGTGAGAACTTGTTCAGTGACAGGTGGTGAGAGGATTTTACAGAATTTGTGTGGAAGGTGTGAGTGGAGTGTGAGGATGGAAGCCTAGGAGGTGAGTAGGGTGGTGTGGGGTGAATTAAGAAGATACGAAGTAATTTTCAGCGTAGGTGTGAGGTGGGATTTAGGTAGATAGAAAAAGTGAGGTTAGGTTGGCAAGGAGTCGGGGGAGTTTGTGGTCGGGAGTCGGGCCTTCGAGGGGTCAAGGGTGGGTCTCGAAGAGTTAGGGGATGTTAAGGGAGAGAAAGGGGTGTCTGCAGGGGTTGTAAGGAATAGAAAAAGGAAATAAAGGGAAAATTTGGCGGCGATTGTGCAGAGACATCTGTCGGCTGCGGAAGGTACTGCATGGAGAGGTCCCAGTTACCGGCGGCAGAGCGGGAGGTGGGCAGTGACAGTGCTGGCAGTGCTGTTAGTGAAATTGACGGGGAGGAAATTTTTCACAGGCCACGACGACCAACAGTGCGTGGTGCGGTGTCGAGCGGCGCGTCGGGGAGAGGGAGAAATCGGAACGGTGCGAACGAAGGAAGCGAGAAGGTAAGGGAGAGAGCGTCGAGCGCAAGGACGGGGAAGATCTCTTGAAGAGGAAGAGAGACAGCCACGAGAGTCCGGAGAAGAGCGAGGTTGAGAGACCGTTTAAAAAAAGCGGGATAACACGTAGGTTCCCCCCCCCACTTGAAAAATGGAGGGGGATTCGGAGAAGGAGGCTCTTGGGATGCTGGCAGGCGAGATTAGGGGGCTGAGGGAGGACGTAAGGGGGACTAAGGAGCAGATGGAAGGCATGAGGGAGGACTTGAGAATTAGAGATGCAAAATGGGAAAAGGAGGTGAAAGAGCTGAGGGAGAGAGTAGAAGGGTTAGAGAGGGAAAGGAAAGAAAAAGAAGTTGAAATAAAGCAGAAGGAGGAGGAGATTATAGTGTGGAAGGGAAGGGCGCAAAAATGACTTGAGAAGGTGGAGGGCAGGACGGAAATGGAAGTAAGAGACGTGGGTGGGGGGATTGAGATTGAGAGTATTTGGGAGAGGGGGAAAAAAGAGAAGGCACAGAGGAGAAATAATATCGTGATAAGAGGGTTGAAGCTAAAGAGCGGAGAAGAAAGGAAGGGGCAGTGGGGGAATTAGAACGGAGGTTAGAGATGGATTAGAGAAAAAAGTTCATTGAGAGGAAGAGGGGGATGGAGTGCAAATTAGGAAAGAGAGACATTACAGGAAAGGGGAGAGCTTCGAAAGGAAATCGAAGGATAAGACAATAAATAAGGAGGGGGAGATTCTAAGGGACTGGATGGAGGATAGAGGCTGGGCGATGGCGAATGGTATATCAACTGGGGACGAAGAGGGAGAATACACATATGTAAGTAAGGGGGGGTATCGGTGATAGACTATGTGATCATGAATATGTAAGGATGGGAGGAGGCGGACAAATTCGCAGTAGAGGGGAGGGTGGAATCAGACCATTAGCCATTAAGACTGTGGATAAGAGGGGAGGGTGGCGGAAGGCAAGGTGGGGAAAAAGTCTCGATAGGGCAGAGGGTGACCTGGACGAGGGAGGCGATCGAGAAGTATCAGGGGCAGATAGGAAAGGTACGCTTTGAAGGGGAGTCGGTGAAAGAGATATGAGAGGATCTGAAAGAGAAGGTGAAAGGGTGCGTGCAAAAGAAGGTATTTAGAAAGAAGAAGAAAGGAATGGTGAAGCCGTGGTGGGATAGGGAATGTAAAATAGATGAAAAGGAAGGTGAAGAGGAAGTACAAGAAGTGGAAAGAGGGTAATGCGGAAAGGAAGGAGTACGTAGAAATGATGAAGGGGTTTAGATTGATGTGTAAGAAGAAACAACAGGAAAAGGAGAAAGATCTGGAAGAGGAGTTAGGAAATGTTAAGACAGAGGGGACGTCTGGAAGATAATAAATATGTTTAGGAAGCGTAGAGTGGGGATAAGCGAGAAGATAGGGAGTAAGGAGTGGAGGAATTTTTTGAAAGAATCATTTCAGGGCTCAGATGCAAGGAAGAGGTATGGTGGGAGTAGAAGAACGGGGGAGGCAGAGATGGAGGAGTTGAATGACGATGAAATAGAGAAGCAGATAAGGAAGTTAAAAAGGTCAAAAGCAGCAGGGATGGACGGGGTAGAGAACGAAGAATGGCTGTTTAGTACACAAGAGGATAGGGAGAGGCTGAAGGAGGTAGTGAAGAAAGTATGTAGGGGGCAGGGATACCCAGGAGGATGGCGAGAAGGATTAATAGTGCCACTGTATAAGAAAGGAGATAGGGATAGACAGGAAAATTATAGAGGGAATACGCTAATTAATACGGCGTATAAAGTGTACGCGATGGTGGTGGCGGAGAGGCTGCGGAAGGATGTCGAGAAGAAAGGAATATTGCCGGAGACGCAGACGGGCTTCAGGGCTGGTAGGTGTACTATCGACAATATCCACTTTTTGCAGCACGTGGTGGATAGAGAATTAGCAAAGAAGGGGTCGAGAGTGTACGCGTTTTTTGTGGATCTAAAAGGCGCGTTTCCTTCGGTGGATCAGGTGAGGTTGTGGGAGGCGATGGAGGATAGGAGAGTGGAGAGAGGCCTTATCGAGAGAGTAAGGGATGAAATGAAAGGAAATGAAGAGACCAAAGATAAGGTGAGAGGAGGGGAGGGGATTTCGGAGGGATTCTGGATGAATAGCGGGTTCAGGCAAGGGTGTCCGCTTAGCCCAACGCTTTTTGCGATTTTAATTGCGGATATGGAAAGTAAGCTGGAGGCCGGGGTGGTAGGAGGAGTCAGGATAGGAGGTGTTCGAATTTGGTCACTAGCGTATGCAGATGACATAGTGTTGCTGGCAAGAAGCGAGGAGGCCTTAAAGGAGATGATGAAGAGGTTGAGAAGATACCTGGTTCAAGGTTATGGTGTTCAGAAAAGGAGGGGGAAGGGATAAGGGAGGGAAGTGGAAGTGGAAGGGAAAGGCGGTGCAGGAGGTTAAAGAGTTTGTGTACCTGGGCTTCTTGTTTAGGAGGAATGGTGGATTGGATGGTTACATAAAAGAGAGAGTGAGGAGGGCAAATGTGGCGATGAGGCAGGTGTGGGGGTTGGAAAAGAAGTTATTCGCAGATGATTTTGCAAGGAGAATGAAATTGTATGACTCACTAGTGATGAGTGTGCTATTGTATGGAGTAGAGGTGTGGGGGTGGAAGGAAAGTCAAGAGGTAAATAGGACACAGGAGAGGTATGTAAAGTGGAGAAGGAAGAAGGAAGAGGAATGGAGAAGGAAAGATTGTGAATAGGAGAGGAAGTAGATATAAGTAATCTGTGAATATTGTAAATAGTAGACAAATATTAGGTATTATCCGCGAAGCGAGGAAGGCAAGGCCATAAGAGCGTGCGGTCTTAGATATAAGGTATGGATGGATGTTAGTTTTTTAAGGGTTAGTTTTAAGAAAATTCTGTAAAAAATGGAAGTGTAAGCACGTCAATTTTTTAAGGTCTGCAGGCTGAAAAATAAACGTTTATCTATCTAACAAATATTTTCCCAAATTTAATTTTAATTAATTTCTCGAAATTTCTTTAAGGCCTTGCCCATTTTTTTGCAGGTATTTTTGTACTACACATATTATGTAAATACATAGGTTCAGTGAAAACCTAACTTTAGCCTGCGATAATAAAAATTACAAAATTTACAGCCAACGGCCAAACCACGCTGAAAAAACCAGTTCTCGTCAGGTCACTGAAGTTAGGCAGCGTTGGGCGCGGTTAGTACTTGGATGGGTGACCATTCGAGAATACTGCGTGCTGTTGGCACATCGTGGTTGTGGTGAGCCCAACTTGTATTTATTTACTACAAGAAACTATCCAACTAGAAACACTACCCAAATCGGGTAGTGTCACGCCTACCCTGAAAGGGAAATGGCTTAATGGTATACTACTACTACTACAAACACATTATGACAATAGAAATTAATGATTTTTAAATTAACAAATAGATTAACTGAATTATTGATCAATCAGACAAAAATAAGAATTTCTACTTATCTTTTAAACAATTTAAAATACTGAACCTCTTGACTTTCACTTTTTGAAGATTTGCCTAGTCTAAACTGGATCAATTAACAGTTTTAATATTTAATTTCATCTGGCACTTTTCTGTAGTCCGTGACAAAACCCGTGAAAAGATCTCCATTTTCCGAAAAGTAATAGAAGAATTCAAGGTCCAAAAAAACATTTTATGGTTATGGATATGGTTATTGAGATTTTCTGTGAATTATTATTTTAAGGAGCTGAGGCACCAACCCATGTACAGGCAACATCTAGGCTAATTTTTGAGTCAATTTTAGTGATCCTAGTTATCAATTCCTGTAGAATTTTATTGTAAAGACCTAGTGCGAAACTTCGTGCATTAACATAAGGTCGATCTGTCTTGAACAAAATTGTCAAATATTACCCTTTGCGTGAAAATTATCTACAATTCCTCAAAGATTATGTCATTGTTGACCTTGTGCCACGTCTGGAAGCTATCAGATACGACTTTCGTAATCAGCTTTATATTTCTAAATACAGGATATTCTTGACTATATCCTTGACTACGTTCGTTGCTCGATACAGCTTGCCAGATAATTAAAGTTTCCTGGATATTTTGCCCAGGGCCACGGGCACTTCTGGTTGAACTACTCGCGAGGGCCGCATGTATGGTTTCCATTGCAGTACCACGTTTTAAAGCTCGAACAAGTTGGGGAAATTTCTACTCAGGTTGCCCAGAAATTGGGAGTTCTTCCAGATCAAATCTCTCCGTAGACGTCCTTCAGCAGTCACCTGGATATTAGATTCATTTCCCGGATTGTCCTAAAGGAATGTGACGAGTGGTCCAAAGAATTCTAAACATCGGGCCGAGGTCCTTTCTCGTATTTTTGGTCTTTTTGAAATTCTGTAGAATTTATGTAGAAATTTTACAGTATTATCTACTCAAATTCTGTAGAATTTTTCCACCTAGGAAACATCATGTGAACATTGTGCTTGTTGTGTCAAAGCGTAGAATTTTCTCAAAAATGCAAATTTATTTGTTTGAAATGTTTTCCAGCTCGCGTAAATAATATCGACGAAATTGATATGTTCATGTTTCCTAGATACGATACATTTTTTTTTCGTTTAAAAAAAATATTAGTTATTGAATCAGTTTGGCACTCCACTCTTAAACAAAGAATATATATGTCATGTATTTTTTCCAGCTTTTATTTGACTTGCTGTGTGGGTTTGAGTACACCGAAAACCTTCTTTTTGCTTGTAGCAGATTCTAAAAATGGGTAAAAGTTGTACATTCCGAACAGTAGTAAGCCATAAAAATTTCAGCTCAATTGGATAATAAATTCTGTTTTGTGTATCGATTCGATAAAACAAATTTTACAAAATTAAACAAAATGTCCAACATATAGGCTTGAACATATGAGGTTGAATTTTTGGTAGGTAGAGTTTCTGGTGTTGAATAATAATATAGAATTTTCAGTTTTAAAAAGTTCGGCTCAAGATAAAACTTATTTAAAATGTGTAAAAAATCAGTCTTTGGATTGTGTTAACTGTAGGGATGGGCGATTCTGGATCGATTCTGCAATAGTCGATCTTTTTCACTCAAAAGATCGATGTTTGAATCGATTCTTCGCGACTCGATTTTTTATAAGATCGATTCTTCACCCGCAGAATCGAAGAAGCGATTCTTTCATTTTTATTTATTTATCTGCCGTCCTATAGTTTCGTGACCATGGCGTCCATTTTTTATCTTTATTGCTCCTATAATTTTTTCTTTTGTGCCCGAGACGTTTTGTGCGCGAGACGTTCCGAACGTTCAAATGAACGACACATTTTTCCCCATTTCTATTTCACCCATAAATATTGTTCCAACTGCAATTTAAAATATGCATCGTAATTACTTTTCAATAATAAATTATTTCCAATATAAATGAACAAACATTTAAGCATTTTTCCTGGTTTACAAAGTTTTTTGTGAAAAAAGGAATAAACAGTGTCTAGTTGTCGAACTTTAATCATTATATTTGAAATTGAATAAATGTAATGATTTATAGGTAAATATAAACTATTTAGGACATTTTTACATTGATCTTAAAAGATCGATTCTTCCAAGATCGATTCTTATGATTCTATTTTTTTTGCTGAATCGATCTTAATAAATTCGATCCTGGATCGATTCATGAATCGATCTTTTCGAGAGAATCTCCCGTTAACTGTACATTTTTTCGAACATATTTTAACACTTCGTGCTTGAAAATTTCCTATCTTCAATCATAAGAACATAAAATTCTTTTGCTACTATAAAGAAAAAAAAAAATGTTGTGATGTGCAAAATCTAAAAATTGTTCTCAAAAGGCCAATTTTAGTATAGTATGAAGTTTCTTCCATCACAGCTGAAGAAATTTCTACTACAGCTAAACATTTTTATAAAAAAATGTGCAGTTAACACTGTAGTCAATTATTATTTTTTAACTTTCAAATCCTTATTTCCCTTCGAATGACGGATGGACAAAGAGGAAATTTGTAGGGGAGGGTTGAGGTGTTTCACGAAAATTTTTTATTGAAGGCTGCGGAATGTTAGGAAAATTTGCGGAATGATCAAATGGTTTAGTTGTCTTCATGTTTGTTAGATAGAACAACATTCTCTCATCATAATGATTTGATGGCCCTGAAAAGGGCCGATGGTTTGCGAGTCCTCAGAAGGACCGATTGGCTAGTCTTCACAGAGGGCAACGCCACCAGGCGTGGAGGTACCTTTCTCTTTGGGCTTCTCTTTTCCTGGTGCCCTGCTTATGAGGGCGTTCTGGGGTTTGTGTGGGGCACGAGGGCCACCACTGATTGGATCCGGGGCCATTCCTGGAGGTGGTACGCAGGTGAAGTCGGAGTGGGACAGGATCTGTGCAGAATTGTCTGAGGCTGAGGTCCGTGGGAATTAATGTCTTCGCGCCGCAGAGTTTGGGCCCCGCCTCTGAAGCACTTCTCCCAGAGTTGCTCTGTCACTAAAGTTCTTGCTGTCCTGTTGACCTCATTCACGTGCATCACCTTCACCCTGGGGTAGTGTGGGATGTCCTGTTGGATTGTTGGACCCTTCTCCCGGGAGGTGAGTCGATCGGGGGTCCCGAGCTTGGATCCGCGCTGGTTCTTCCGCTTCCCGACAGGAGTCCGCTCGGGGAGTGGAGGTTCGGTTCCTGGACGTGGTCGTCCTTTGATGGTGAGTCGTCGATGGTTGAAGCCCTGACGGTAAGGATATCTTCAGAATCTGACCCGTCGGGGGTCTGTTCTGCCCCTGGGTTCGTGGGGGCGTGTTCGTCCAGCCCGGGGTAGGCGGGGTCGTAAGCTTCGTCAAGTAGGTCTCGCCTGGGGCTTTGTGATGCGAGAGAAATTCCAGGTTCGTGTGTGTCCGGGGAATGTCCTGGCATCGCTGGAGGCAGGTTTTGCCTGTGAATATGGGCGAAGCTTCAGCTTCAAGCGCCTCCGCTTGTTGAGGCAATTTTTCCGTTTGCGGGGTAGGCTTACAGGATCCATAAGTCCTTACTCCTGTCTGAATATGCAGTTGAATAATCTCCTGCAGTGGGGGCACTCTATCACCGAATAGGAAAAAAAAAGAACACACTGGTAGATGGCGTAGTTCCTCGAAGGGCATGCAGCCCGTCACTGGGATGAGAAGGCTCGTTGCAATAGTGTGGGCTGCTGAAGGTTTGCCCGAAAAAAAGGCTGTCGGGGCCACCGGCGGGGTGGCTCAGGGATGTTGTCGATGGGCTTGGCGGGTGGTTGTATCGGTTAGGATCCACTGATATGGTTGCGGTGACACTCAGGCTAGAAAGGGGCCTCGAAGAAGGCACGTCACGGTCAGATTCACGGTCCTCCCTGCAGCGGAGTGCCCGTTGTACTCCTTTTGAGCTATTGGATTCTTTCAAACTGTGATCATTCGTTTCGGAGATGGAGGGAGGCCCCTCATCTGGGGAAGCCCCTGTCCTGCTACGTTCTTCCACATGTTTCTTAGGACACGGCGCCGTCTGGAGTTAAGTCGGTTCTTTTTGCCTCTAGTAGGAGTCGTTCGCTCCATAAAGAAGGGGGGGGGGGGGGTCGCTCTGGAGGCTGGCTGCCCTGGAAGGCAGAGATACGTGGTGCAAATGAGATCCTCATAGAGTTAGTTGCTTTGAAGGGGGGTATGGCCTTAATCGACAATCCGGAAGGTCCCCCTCGCGGGCAACCACTGGATTCCCGATGAAGGGAGTAGTGGGTGTCCCCCTTGATCAACGAGCTAAGGGTCCCCTGGGATGGCAACCAATAGGTCCCCGATGAAGGAGGCAGTGTTGTGTTTAAGAATTATTAGATACTCCTACGTCGACACGTTTGATTAAAATAGACGCCAAATAATAACAAAAGCGATATATAATATGTGGGATCAAGAAGAGGAGGGAAAGGGCAGGTGCAGTGTGAGTCACCCAACGGCAAGGGTTCGTGGCGATTCGTACCGTATGACACGTTGAGCAGGGCGTGGGGATGTACGCTGCTTTCGTTGGGCTGGATTGGTGAACGCCGGCTAGTTGCGGTGTATTCCCACGCTGGAGTATGCCCAGGCTGCGGCTGGCTAATGTTGTCCCTCGTAGATGCGAGAGCCACTGCGACTTTGCACGTCGTAGGATTCAGAAGTTCGTCGGAGTATCGACCTTGCACGTCGAGTATCGCAGAACGAAATGGGTGCTTGGGGTTGTTTTTAAAACCTTTTATTTCTTCAATTCTAAATATGATACAAGAGTTGTACATGAGTATTCTTATTATTATTATTGCTGTACCTATTCCTACTAGGAACTCACCAGCTCAAATTGATGTTTTCTTTTTCTTTTGTAATTTATATTTAATTTGTCGAGCCAGACGCTAAATATATTTTTATTATCGGGAAAAAAAAGGTTGAGCAAAACCCATGAATTTATATTCAGTTTACAATTATCTTAGAAAACTAACCTAAACTTATAGCAAAATACTTTACATATATACATAGAGTTTATTATACCAGCAGGTGGTATGGCAGTCTACATTTGAGTTTAAACAGTGCTGTTTCTTTTGCGTAAATTTTAAAGTCTTTGATTGCTTTTATATTATCTATTTTATTTTCATAAAAATGTTTGGTATGCGTATGGATATCTTTACTAATATCGTTGACATTTCTTCTTTTCGTAATCTTGACGTTACTTTCTTTCGGGTTCGCATTTGAGATCATTCTTAACAACTTATTTTCTAATACAGTAATTTTCATATGATTTGATTTACATGCACTGCTTCAAATAGGGGCCGCATATAATATTTTCGGCTTGATAAACGCGTTATAAATAATGACTTTATTTTTAATCGATAATTTTCTTCCTCTATGTATCAGTCTGTAGAGGAGTCCTACCATTTTCCTAGCTTTAATGATGATACTATTTATTTGGTGCGAGTGTGTCATTTTATTATCTAATAATACGCCTAGGTATTTAAGAACAATTTTTGGATCAATTATTGCGTTGTCTATTCTTATTGTAGGTAACTTCAGTGTACTCGTATTTTTCTTAGTGAATATCACAAATTTAGTCTTAGTTGCGTTAATTTTAATTTTCCACCTATGGTAATATCTTAACAACATGTCAAGGTTCTCCAAGAAGATGAGAAGACCGCTGTATCAACCGCAAATAATGTTACTTGACTGGAATCTGACTTGGTAATATCATTTAAGTAGTATATAAATAGAATTGGTCCAAGGATAGAGCCTTGGGGCACTCCTGCAAGTATTCTTTGTCGTTTAGAAATAGAGTTTTTAATGACTACTCTAAATGATCTATCTCTGAGATAGTTTTGTATTATTTTTGTCAAATAAAGCGATATTCCCATATTGCTTAGTTTAAATATTAGCCCCTCGTGCCAGACGGTATCGAATGCTTTTTCAATATCTAATGAAACAAGACCTACGGACTTGTTTTTGTTAATTTTAGTAGTTATATTGTTTACAAGTCGAAGCAACTGATAAACCGTGCTATGGCCTTCCCGGAATCCCATTTGTTCACTTATCAACAATTTATTTTGTGATTCAAAAGCTTTAAGGCGTATCAGTATAATCTTTTCAAATAGTTTTACTAATGCATGTAACAAACTAATTGGTCTATAGCTGGATGGAAAAAGTTTGTCTTTTCGTGGTTTAGGAATGGGCATTAAACTAGCTATTTTCCATGATTGAGGAACGTAAGAAAGTTTAAGGGTAGAATTGAATATGTATGTCAATTGAACCAGGGCTTTCCGAGGTAAATTTTTAAGAATTACATTCTGTATGCCGTCTGGCCCGGGGGCCTTTTTCGAGGATGTATATTTAATTGCTTTCGCTATTTCTCTTGGCGAGGTAAGTACAATGTCGGTAGGATTAATACGCATGTTTCTAACAGTTCTATACTTTCTATTCACTAATTTTTCGGTAAATGCATTACTTAGGTCTTCAGTGAGGTGATGGACTTTCTCGTAGTGTTGCGCAAGAACATTAGCTTTGTCAATATCTTTGAATACTAATCCTGTTGGTCCGTGCCGTCGGCTAATTGGGGGGAGGAAGGGCTTAGAATAAGAGCGAGCTGTTTTCCAGAGCTGTTATCTTTGACTGTTACTTTCGCTAATCTATCATTCTATTCGCTGTTACTAAGTTTATTAATTTCTTTTGTGATTATGTTTGATATGCTATTCTTAACTTTTCTGTATACTTTGTTTCTGGTAGTTTGGAAAAGTTTTCGAATTTTATTGCGTTCTCTGATTACTTCACGTATTTCTGGCGAGATAGGATTTGTTTGGTACTTAAATGTTGCTTTAGGAATTGATATGTCTATAGATTCAGTGATTGCTTCAGTGAGTCTATTAACACTATTCTGTATGTGTTTACATGTTTCAAGATTAGAATTTATTTCAATACTACTTTTTAACGTGTCTCTAAATAAGCTCCAGTTAGCTTTTTTGTAATTTAGAAATTTCTTTTGGTTCTCATGCCTATCACAATTAGTACCGTATATGGTCAGTATAACGGGGTGGTGGTCTGAGTCTAGGTCGTCTATTTTGTCAATGTCAGTATTTTTATTTAAGTTTTTAATTATTGCAAAATCTACCGTACTAGGGGTTGCAGTACTTTGATAAGGGTAGAGAGTGGGGCTGTCAGGAGCAATTATAGTCATTGGCTTGTCGTAAGAATATTTGAATATTAATTTTCCATTTTTATTATTAACTTTACAATGCCAAGATTCATGTTTTGCATTAAAATCTCCAAATGTAATCACGGAGTTTGAGGTTCTGAATATATTGTCTAAATCATTTTAGTGATATTCTGATTGGGCGCATAAATGGAGGCTATTACTAAGTTATTTTTTAATTTGATGCCTATTGACTCTACATTATCAATTTTAATATCAATTTCTGAGCTTTCAATTGATTTTATAACAAGAATAGCTATCCCAACCCTTCTAGTTCCACTATCCCTGTCTTTTCTATAGCATGTATAGCCTTGTGCATGAAACGGGATTTACGAGATCAGCTTTGTTTCATTGAATTACATTATATCTACTTTTTGCTTTCCGAGAAATTCCCTCACCTCACGATATTTTTGGCATATGCCATTTGCATTCCAATGTACTATAACAAGTTTTTCCGCGGTGGTTCTAGTAACCGATTCATTTTTCGGAGTTCTCAATAAAATATTCATATATAAGGCCCGCCTCTTCTTTCTTATTTTTCACGTTCATAAACTTATTTGTAAGGTCCCTAACTTGTTGAATCATTTTTTTAAGATCTCTCATTTCATTTAAAGTCTTACATAGCTCGTTGAATTCTATGAACATCTTAGCTTCTTCTCCAAGGATGTTGCTTAGTGCATCTTTTTGTGATGAAGCTTCTGCCGGCTTCCAAGAGCTAAGGAGACTCTTTGCTGCTGCTGATTCTGGATTTGCAGGGTGGAGTCTGCTGCTGATTTGTAGGAAGTTCCTGTTGTTCATCTGAGGAGGCGCTGGCTGTAGGTAGTCACGTCTGCTCCTTGGTGGGATCTTTGTTTGCTGTCTGCGTTCCTCTATCCTTCTTAAATGATCTTTGTGAGCAGTGCAGCCCGAGTAGTTGGCAGGGTGCTCTCCCTTGCAGTTGATACATTTGGGTTTTTGGTCTTTAGTTTTATCACAATCCTTAGTTTGATGATTTTGGGTGCATTTTACACATTTTGAAATGTTTTGTCAGCTTGCAGTGCCATGGTCAAATTGCTGACAGTGGTAGCACTGTGTGACTTTTCTGGTATTGATGTATTTTTCCCATTTTATCCTGATGGACGCTATAGCTTTGATTTGAAGTACATCCTTGAATGTTGTGTCTTTGTTAAAGACTACCATAACTGGCGGATATTCCTGTTCTCGATCCTTCCTAACCTTCATGGTTACTACTCTATGCGGAGAGAAACCGAATTGATTGAGTTTCTCGATGGTGTCCTTTTCTTCCATCCTGTGCAACCTTTTTATGACGAATTTGTTCATCTTCCGTTGTTGGTCAGCATATGTATGGTATGGTACATTTTCCTTTTCCAAGAAGTTTTGGTTGTCTTCATATTCCCGCTGTGTAGAGCTGTATATTGTCAGCGCATATTTGGAGCACTTGATTTGTGAGCTTCTGCAGGTAGCTCTTATGTGGTTGTACACCTCTCTCAAATTCGTTACATTTGCCGGGCCACTTACAATAATTGGTGGTACTTTGATTTTGGCGCTGTCACGTGTTGAATCGGTCTCATTGTCAGATCTTCCTGCGTCCTGGTCCATCGTGTTCTCGTCTTCTTCCATTTCCGATAGCGAGCTGTATTTATTTGCTGTATGCACGTTGTACCTTATATCGCTTAGCGCCAGCTTCTTGTGCGGCGTTGTTTTAGTGCTGGATCCTGGAAGAGGTCTTTTTTTATTCTTTTCCTCTCCTGGAGTTGATCAGTTTCCCGTTTTCCTGTCATGATGCCAGTTCCCTTAGCTTGACAGCTATTACCGACAGACGCAAGCCATACACCTTCGCCTGTCGATGGCACAGAAGGGGGCGCCAGCCAAAACACCTTCACCCACCTCCTTATTATTCACTTCGTTCACTTTCATTGTTGGTTATCACTGCATATAGAGAGACTGTATATATACTGTATAATGTATGGGTGCTTGGGGTGCGAGGCTGCTTATTTTTATGCTCGTACCTGCTGGTGCGTGCGCGCCAGTCGGGTAGGACATGATGGGGGGCGACCGGCGATTGGCGGCTGCGGTGGCGCGGGCGAGCCGGTCGGCTCGAGTGCCTGGTGGTGGGGCCGTGCTCTGATTCGCTGAGTTTGTGGCGCGAGCGAGATTGCCACCACGTTCCTTGACCCGTCTTCTTTATTGAATGTCAAATAGATTCTTACATGCTCGATGCTTATGCCTAATGTATAATTTCAGACGCGTTCGTTGCCGATTGAGGAGGGCACATAAAGGAAAATAAGAAAATGTAATAATTTGTTAAAATTGCCGCATGCTTGCGGGCGACAACACAAATAAAAAACTTGTAGTTTTGCACGTTTAAAAAAGTTCTAACTTAAACATAATTTTTGTTTTTTATTTTATAATAATATATTATTATTCCCCACGAAAAACTGCAGCTAAAAAAATCGATATGATTTTCTGTTTGAAAAATTTGAATTTTCAAATCCATAAACAGAACAGAAGATATCATCCGATCGATGTAAAATTTGGAGGGCTTACTACTTATGGATAAATATAATTGTTGCCCGTTATTAGAATCCGCTAATCATTGTTTATGTATGTCATGTTCAAATCTTGTATTCCAATTTTAACACACTTTCAGATAACCTATCCACTTAAAACTTTGCGTACATTCACTGATTGGACTTTCATGGTGGTATAAAACCTGAACAGCATAAGTATGCATAAAAAGATCTTGCAGCTTACAGTCAACTTTGAGTAGACATCCCTCCCCCTCCCCCTATAGACAGAATTCGAATTAAGGAATTAGACCCAACAGTGTATTTTTAATTAAAACATGTTTTCAAATTCGATGTCGCGCTCGTTTTCATACAATTTTAAATATTGTAACTCAAATTTGAAACTGCGATTTCAACGCCTGATGGACTACAGTCATGAATTGAAACTGAAATTGTTTTTTGATTTGTTTTTGAAAACGATTTTTAACGCACCTGCTGCCTTTACGGTTACATTCTCATTGCAAAACTCACGATTGACAGTTAGGTTATACAGACAGTTCTCTTTAAAAAATTAAACGATGTAGACAAAATGGAACGTCATATAAGAAGCAGGTATGTGTTTTTTTTTATATGATAAAAAAATAATAATAATTTTTTTTTTGATTCACTAAACAGAGATATGATATACTCTGATTCCGTTCGTTCAAAGTTCGGTTCTGAGTAACCTCTACAAACATTTCTAGTCAGTTCGAAAAAGATATTGAAAGTCACTTCACTGCGTTTCAAAAATACCCCAGTAGAGCTAATCTGCTTGATAATTATTGATCTAGAACATTTCAAATTTGCCTCCAATTAAAAAATGTCCTGGAGATAATTTGTGAATCTTGTTGCAATCTACTGAAAGTCACGATTAAAACTTACGGATCTCTTAAAGCGAAAAATTTCTTAAACATGAAAATGATCTAACTTTTTGAATTTTGGTTTAATCGAAAAATTTAATTGAGATAGTATTGAAATATATTTTAGATTTAGAAAAAAATTAAATTGAAGTTTCTTTATCTATGAAAAAAATGTTTTTTTTATTATTTGAAAATTTTCAAAATGTTGAACAGCATATTACTTTTTTAATTTTAATCTAAATTAAAGATGCCATTAGGAAAATTTGCAATTCTTTATGTCATGTCCAAGAAACTTTAACAAAAATTTCTAAAATTCTTAAAAAAATTTTGTTTAAAATTTTAAAAATGCTATAAATTTTTTAATTTTGGTCAGAAATATCTTGTTAACGAACTAGACCTTTAATCTTGGACCCTCAAAAGTGTATCAAAGGCTGACTCGATTGGACAAATCCTTCAAAAGCTGGCGTGGCTACAACATTCAGGTAACCACACAGGCAGACAGACATAAAAATTTTATGATTTTCGGAATCTGTGAGGGCCGAAACGTAAAGATTCGTTAAAAACTAATGTTAGAAAATTTGGATGATAACGTTACACTCTGATGAATTAGAATGTAAAAAAATGTTAAACAACTTTGGTAAAACTGCAGGAATGATCGAAGCCCTTCGATTTTCTTTAACTTACATACTTTATGTATTTTTTTTACGCTGAACGCGAATCCGGTACACATAAGTGTCGCTCTCTCATCGTTTTGAAGATATCAAGCTTTTTTGCTTTCGAAATCTTCGATTCCAGACGCAAAAATCATACATAGTTTATACATAGTGGAAAAAATCTGGGCACATTCTCGTCGTGCGCGGCTCGTTTCGCTCACAAGTTTGAGCGCGTCTAGGGCGCGCGGTTGTTAGATCTCGCGCTTCGCGCTCGATAATATGTAATTTGGTGATCGTGAATCATCTTTTATTACAGCTCCTTTGGCTTTAACGAACACATTCTCATCACGCATTTCGTGCTTCGCACTCGATTTTGTCCAAAGTGCGAACTTTTCTACATTAAGTTCCACTCTATTATATCAAATAAATATTACATTTTTTTCTGTACCTCGGTCTGGGACTGCTAATTCCGATATTGCAAGATGATGTATGTACAACTTTTATTTTTCATAATAACTTTAATATTTGTTCCTTATTTTCCACCAACTTTTATTCTCAGCTACCCTGAAAAATGTATCATTTTAATAAATTTATATTATTACAATTCATAATATGTATTGATATTGAAACAGGTGTGTTTTCATTGTCTTGCTTTTATTATTATAAAAAACTGCGCATTCTATAAAAAAAACCAATTATGTTAATGAACATTTTATTGCACTTTGTGTCGTTTTTCCACAAACCTGATTTGTTTATTTCCAAGGTTATTGTTTACGATTTAAACAAAAAATACGCTTTTTATCGAAAAAGAATTCATAACAAATTTGTGGATCTTTTCTGGGTGAACAACTTTTGCCTATTAATTTTTTTCGTACCTTGCTTCGTTTTTCCAAAAATTGAATTTTTTATTTTTAATGTTATTTTTGACGATTCAAACAAAAACTACGCATGCCATAAAAAAATAATTAAAAAAAATGTGTAGCTCTTCTTCGATTGAAAAACTTTTGTCTATTTATTTTTTCTTAGCTTGCGTGGTTTGTCCAAAAATTTACTTTTTTAATTTTCAATATTGTTTTTTACGAACAAAAACAAAAACAACGCGTCCTATCGAAAAGTGATTAACAACAAATTTGTAGATCTTTTCTGGGTGCATAATTTTTGTTGAATCCTCTTTTTTTTATCTTGTATAGTGTGACCGCATAATAGAATTTTGTATTTTTGATTATTTTTGGTGCGATCAAAATTTGAATTTTCGATTTATCAAAAAAATTGAGAAAATTATTGTGATAATCTTGTAGGGCTTTTAAAAAGCAACGTTTTTCTTCTCTTGAGTGTGAAAAAACAGATGAAAATTATACATAATATTTGCCTCTATGTATCATTTGCTCGCCTGGGATCCCCTTCGATTTTTTTAACTCATATATTTTATGAATTTTTTCACGATAAACAAGAATCTGGAATCTGTGTGTGTGGGGGGGGGACTTCATGCTGCCACTAATATTCCACTTTTTCTAGGGTAACACTTTTTTCGGCCAGATTCGTGCTCAGCGTGAAAATCTCAAAAGATATACGAGTTTAAAAATAATCGAAAGTTTTCTTTTCTGCAGTTTTACCCAAGCTTTTATTGGAATATATAAAAAGAAACAAAAAAATTCCCCCTAAAAAGGGGACTTGCAATAAAAATGATAATAATAATAATAATGTGACAAAAATAAAACTGTGAGACGTAAATATTGATCATGGTGTTTATATGAAAAAGACATTTTAATATTTACGCCCCACATTCTTATTTTCAGTCACATTATTATTATTGCAAGCATTTTTTCATGGGGAAATTATTTTGTTTCTTTTTATACACTTTAATGAAAGCTTTTTCGAAATTTCTTGATGTTATTTACAACTTACTAATCAAGTAACCATGGGAAGACAAATTGAATTGCCAACGCTATATATTGTAAATTGTAATTAGTGTTAAGTGTTTATTTCATGAAAATATTGGCACAGTAGAAATTGGCTTGACCCATTTAGTTTGAAGAGAAGTGGAAGTGGTTCTGTTGAAACGGAACGCGCTATGTCGCCACTCTAAGTCACGCTTTTGAGTTTGTTTCAAATAGATGGTATGTGAGTGATATGAAGGGGCAGTAGGTGGGGTATAAGGGCTACTCCTGAGCATGAGCGCTATCGCCGGGGTCGCTATCCCTCTCTTTGAGTCAGCGATGGTGTAATTAACTGCTGTCAGCAGCACATGTGCTCGAAACGAAATGAAACGAAGAGGAGTTTGAGCGAACCTCTGTTGCAACCTCCATCACTTTCTAGACTCTCCTGCCGTCAAAATTCTCACCATCCTGATCCTTCCTTTGGCTTTTGCCACAGAAGCCAATGTAACCAAAATATAATTTATATAATGCAGAATATCAGTTTTTCCTTATTAAAACTAGCCTACTAACCAGTAGACCAGTGGTATTAGACATAAAAATCGAGTCAATTAACAAAAATTCCGAAGATCTTCAAATAAATTGTATAGTTGTTTTTACATTCTCATTCTAATGAGAAGGTATTGGTTTTATGTAAAATTTGACATAGTCGGTTTTCATCAAATCTCCACGTTTTGAGACCCCCTGAGCTAGAAAAAACGATTTTTACCAAGGTGTCTGTCTGTCTGTAGCCACGATAACTTTTGAAAAAATGATCAGATTTGATTGAGCTTTGGCACACTTTTTTATGGCCGAAAAATAGAGAACGAGTTCGTTAACCAGCTATTTTGGATGAAAATCCAAAAAGTGAGCACATTTTGAAAATTTTTGAGACCACTTTTTTTGAAGATTTGAAAATTCTATGTACGGTTATTAGTATTGCGCAAAATTGCGAACAAAATATTCTTATGACTTTTCGTGATAAAAAAAAATTACTGGAGTTATAGCATTTTCAAAATTCCAAAAAACAAACGAAAATGAACATTTTAAGCCGAAAAACGCACGATATGAAAAAAAGTCAAAAGGAGAAAAACGTTGATTCCTGAACACCCTATAATATTTTCATAACAACTTTTTGAATTTTTTGAAAAATAAAAAATTCAAATTTTGATCGCACAAAAAATTAATGAAAAATAAAAAAAGCCATTTTGCTGTCAAACTATACAAGATACCAGAAAAGATCATCTCACCAAAATTGTGCACCTAAAAAAGATCTACAAATTTCTTATCATTCACTTTTTGATATGACGCGTAGTTTTTGTTTTATTCGTAAAAGACAGCATTGAAAATAGAAAAATCAAATTTTCAGACGAATATTACCAGCTACGAAAAAATGACCGAAACAAAATTTGTTCATCCAAGGAAGAGGTACAAATTTATTGTGACTCATGTTTCGATAGGATGCGTGGTTTTTGTTTTATTCGTGAAAATAACATTGACAGTAAAAAAATCAAATTTTTGAAAAAACAATGCAAGGTACGAAAACATATAAATGAACAAAAATTGTGCATTCAAAAAAAACTTACAAACCCGTAATCAATTTTTGTGGTAAGAATATATTCAAAATGAAAAAATTAACTTTTTTGATAAACGGCACAAGCTAAAATAAAATGTTAACTAATAAAATTTGTCGCCTGAATTATACCATTACTTTTCATTTGAACTCAAATACAAATTTAGTAATTTGTATATGAAGAACATATAACACGAAGCACAAAGTATGCGCTCAGTGTATTTACCAAATCGCACGCCGTAAGTACGCTCAAACTTTTTTGTTTCTATCATACGGTTCAAATGATTTTGAAATCAAATATCGAGCGCGAAGCGCGAGTGTCTGGATGAGAATGTGTTCCTTAAGGTCGATAGAACCTGGAGTAAATAAAGTTCCTTTTCAGTCTAAAATAAAAACAAATTTAACAATCATTTAATATGTAGAGGTTTTGATAATTTTATAATATTTGCAAACAAACTTTTTCTTTTCATCGAAGTCGAACACGAAGTTCAAAAATCTAGAGGAGCCGAGCGTAAAGCTCGACGTAAATACGCCCGAGCGCGTAGCGCGAGGTGAATACATAATCGAGCGCGAAGCGGGAGATCCAACAGTCGCGCGCCCTAGGCGCGCTCAAACTTGCGAGCCGCGCGCGAAGCGCGCGATGAGAATGTGCCCGCGAAGCGGGCAGATTTTTTCCATTGAGAAGAAACTATTATATGATCTGCAAAACTAAATACATAACGCAAGTTATCGTTTTTCAAATTATTGATAAACTTTTTGCAATTCGACTCCTAAAATTCCAGCGAAAATTGCGAAAGTTGCGTTTCTGGGTAGCAAATGTTAGAAATGTCGAGATCTGAAAGTTATCTGATTTGCAAAACGTTGCTCGGCCAGAAATAATATTAAAATTGCAGTTAAACAAATTAGTTACTTTTGTAAACTAGCCAAAAATTAAAAATATTTTGCAAATCGTACTGAGTGATGAAGAACTTATTACCAACGTGTTATTACATTTGCAAAGTGTTTACAACTTGACAACATTATTAATTATAAACAAATTATCATTTTGTTTATCACTCCCCAGCGAAAATACCGAAGGTGTTGCAAAATGTTTTTTCTGCTTTTTTCCATTGAGAAGAAACTATTGTATGATATGCAAAACTAAATACATAACGCAAATTATCGTTTTTTAATTTATTGTTAAATTTTTTGCAATTCGAATCCTAAAATTCCTGCGAGAATTGCAAATGTTGCGTTTGTGGGTAACACATGTTGCAAATCTCGAAATCTAAACAATATTAAATTTGCAAAACGTTGCACGGCCGGCAACAATATTAAAATTGCAATTAAAAAAATTAGTTACTTTATTAAACTAGCCAAAATATACAAACGTTTCGCAAATCGTACTGAGTGATAATTAACTTAGCACTAACATCATATTAGATTTGCAAACTGTTTACTACTTGGCAACATTGATAATGATAAACAAAATTATATTTTTTTTAATTATTCGCCAGATTAAATTCTCAAGGTGTTATAAAAGGAAACTCCCAATTTATCTTGTTTTTACAGGAATTCAAAGAAAAGAATTAATGAAGATAATAGTTTTTCTTTTAATGTCCGAAAAAAACGGTTAAAAAACTGAAAATTTTGAAAAAACCAAGAACTCACGAATGGCTTTTGAAAACTTAAAAAAGGTAATTTATCTCAATCAATAAAGGCGAAACTATAAATTAAAAAAATAATTTATTTCTGAATATTATAATAGAAATTTTGTTTTCATACGGGTAACTCAGTTATCGGAAGTTAGACTTTTGATGCTTGATGGGGCAGTTATTTTACTTTTTTGAAAAACTTGTTTAAAGAAACGAGAAACCTGCCAAAATCCTCGATAGTTATATATAATGCAATGGATCGTAGTTTTCGTCCCAAATTGCGTTATCCAATCAAAAAAACCAGTAATTTCCGTTACAAACTATATGGAACCCTTCAATAGTGAGGAAAAATCCTTTTGCAACACCTTTTACCTAATTTGTTTAATTGCAATTTTAATATTGTTGTCGGTCGTGCAACGTTTTGCAAATTTAATATTTTTCAGATTTCGAAATTTCCAACATTTGCTATCCAAAAACGCAACATTTGCAATTCTGGCAGGAATTTTATGAGTTGAATTGCAAAAAATGCAACATTAATTAAAAAAAGGATGATTTGCGTTATGCATACAGTTTTGCAAATCATATAATAGTCTTTTTTCAATGGAAAGAAGCAGAAATACCATTTTGCAAAACCTTCGGTATTTTCGCTGGGGAGTGATAAACAAAATAATAATTTGTTTATAATTAATAATGTTGCCAAGTTGTAAACAGTTTTAAAATGTTATATGACGTTGGTAATAAGTTGCTTATCACTCAGTACGATTTGCAAAATGTTTTCAGTTTTTGGCTAGTTTACAAAAGTAACTAATTTGTTTAATTGCAATTTTGATATGATTGCCGGCCGAGCAACGTTTTGCAAATTTGATAATTTTCAGATCTCGACATTTCTAACATTTGCTACCCAAAAACGCAACCTTCTCAATTTCCGCTGGAATTTTAGGAATCGAATTGCAAGAAATTTAACAATAATTTAAAAAACGATACTTTGCGTTATGTATTTAATTTTGCAAATCATAAAATAGCTTTTTCTCAATGGAAAAAAGCAGAAACAACATTCTGCAAAACCTTCGGCATTTTCGCTGGGGAGTGATTAACAAAATAGTAATTTGTTTATAATTAATAATGTTGCCACATCACGTACGTTTTGCAAATTTAATACAGAATAGAGACTGAGTTTCTAATTACTCACTCAAGTTTTCAAAATGTTTTGAATTTTCGTGGAGCAATGGAGCGCAAATTTTGCAAATTAATTGTTTTAAACAAATGGCCGACCAGATCACGTTTTGCAAAATTTGATTTTATGTTCAGCATATGAAAAAACAGATATAGAATTTTTTTGAAGACCTTCAAAATTTTTGTTAATTGATTAGCTATTTCCACTGGTCCACAGTGCCAGTTTACCCATTAGGAAAAGGTAGGCAAACGCCTAGGGGCGCACAGTAGGGCATACCGCGCTCCAAGATGGAAAAAGTTAATTAAATATTGATTCAAAATCTGGCTTTATTATGGATGTTTCTCTCTAGTTTGTAGATTTAAAAATCGCATAAAACGAAATCGTAGCTGATCCTTTCCTCGAAATGTTCAGAATTTTGTATTTCAACCATTTATGTACAGTGCGGTGAAATAGGAAATTTGGATTCAAAAAGTTCCAGAGCCTACATTGCTTCACCGATTTCGCTATTTTTCTTTGAACTAGAGCTCATTAAATACTGAAGAACCGTCTCGAGCCGATTATTGACAATGAAGCTTTTTTAAATTGTTATTTACATAGGTTGCAAAGTGCCACAAAACCATACTTTTTTATATGTTTGCTACCTGCTTTCCTTTATTCAATGATATTTTCTCAAAAAGATATACAATTAGTGATTTTACATTTGCTTTTCCGGTTATGATATCGTGGATGAAATTTCTTCACTCCCTCCATTCTTATAATCAAATTAATGAACAAAATTGATTTTTGTTGTTTTTTGAAGTCTTGAAGCATTTTTCATTCCGAGCCTCTTGTGAAATCATGTAAAATCAATGTCTTATTACAACTAAACACTGGAAGATTACATTTTTCATTATTATTAACAATTATCATAAACAAATGCATTGAATAAGCGCTTTTGGATATCAAAAAGGCACTGTCTACGATTACGGAATTTTCCGTAACGTTAGCCCTGAACGAGCTGGAAAAGGGGTTAGAGTTACGAAAATATCCTTAACCATAGACAGCGCGTATATAAATTTTTTTTTCAGCACAATTGTTTATTTTACACTCAGAATCAATACTTCAACTGGATGTATTGACACTTAATACTATTTTTCATTTTTATAAACAATTCTAATAAACGAATTCAATAAATAGGCGCTATTAGATACGGAAAAATCGCTCTTGAGCAGAATCGCTTATTTTATCTTCAAGACTAATACTTTAATGAAATATATTCACACTTCATAACATTTTTAATTGTTATTCAAACAATTATTAAAAAAAAATTCAGGAAATTCACACTTTCGAAATTGACGGCCCCTAATAGTAAGCGAAAAATTGTTCCAAAAATTTGATCCATAAGTATATAATAGCCGGATTCATTTACAGAAATCGCCTCAAACAAAGACTATTGTAATTAAAATTTATTAATTTCTACTGAGAACTCACGAAGATGAGCAAAATTTTCTACGTGCAAAAGCGTCTCACTGTTGGAATATTATTGTGAAGGGTAAAATAAATGAATCTGCGAAAAAAAGGATCTTTAGAGTTAATTTTTTCATGCCAGTTGTTTATAAGAATGAAAAATGTTAATAAGCGTCATTCTTATTCGTTGTTATATTATTCTTGCTGGTATAATAAACGATTCTGTTGAAAAAACGCCTTTTCTGTATCCAAAAGCGTCCATTTAATGAATTTGTTTATATCTCCTTGAAACATTATTTTTAAGTGTTAAATAAATGATCGCGCTGAAAAAAAAAATTTCTATATCCAAAAGCGCTTATTCAAATAATTCGTTTATGGTAATTGTTTATAACAATACAAAGTGTAATCCTACAGTATTAAATTTTCATGACTGATCGATTTTACATGATTTCACAAGGAGATCGAGCTAAAAAATGTTTCCAGGTTTCAAAATACAACGAAAATCAAATTCGTTGATGAATTTCTTTATAAAAAATAAGGGAATGAAAGATCTCCATCTTCGATATCAAAATTTGTTTATAAAATATAAATCCACTAATTCGGTACCTTTTGGAGAAAATATCAAAGAATAAGACAAAGCAGGAAGCAAAAATAAAAAAAAATATAGTTTTTTCGCGTTTTCAACTTAAATAGCAACGTCTGAAAACAATTTCCTATTTCGTCACACTGTGCGCTGAGTTGGTTGAAATATAAAAATCTGAATATATCAGGAAAGGAGCCGCTACGATTTCGCGGTTTGGGATTTTGTAATTTTTAAACGATGAAGAAACATCTTTTGAAGCTGGATTTTGGATCCATTTCCACAATACTTTTTCCATCTTGGAAATCGGTGTGAGGGCAAAACGTCAAAATTTGATTCTAAACAGTCTAGAGCCAACAATTCTTAATTCATTTTGATCTTTTTTTTTAATACTCTTAACTCAATTCCAAAAAGAATGATGAGTGCCGATTTCAAAATTTTTGTTTTATTGCACTTCTGCGTTAACAAATAAATGGAAAAAATGGCAATTTTCACAGCTGAATTAATTTAAAATTAATTTCAATAAACAAATTGTATACACAGATTTCAAGGCTATTGGTTCTACGATTTAAAAAACTTGTATTTAAATATACTTTGTATTCGACTGATACCCGGGTAAAAATATTTGGTCTTGATTTTGTTTTGAATGTCTCAATATGTCTTCAAGCCCATGATGTCTGGTTCCGTCTCACCAGCTAGACATTGGAGATACACAGACTTCTCTTGCATTTATGGCTGTCAACTGTGCCAAGACAAGGCCAGGTAGACTTATCTTAAAACAAGAAGTGTAAGTTTTGATGAATATACTGAATTGCTCCTAGTGAAAATTATATTACCAATTTGTGGCTTTGACATTTGCCAGGGTCAAAATAATAATAACTAATTTTTAAATAAGAAATTCGGAACCTGTCTGTCTCAACAACTGCAGGCATATACAATTTTCCACAAAAATATTAAAACTGTCATTTTCTAGAAGTATCTAGTAAACTGTTGGAGATAGGAAAAAATTGACAAAATTTTAAAATTCGCCCTCCAAGAAGCGTAATTATTGCAGAGAAATAAACTTATTAATACATAGAAAATAAATACCATGAAGATGAATAATATAAACATTCTATAAAGTTTGAAGCGGATTAGTGATGACCCTCAGAGGCCTTGGTCTTAAGACATAAATTTTTGTCTGCAAGTCGAAAATATTCGTCTCAAGACATAAAAAATAGTCTGGTTCCGTTTCACGAGCTGGACATACAGAATGACTTGAAATTGTCTTTGATTCGTCTTTACCCAAGACAAAGTTAAGACCAAATATTTTTACCCGGGTAGTGGTGCAAAATAAACACTATTGTAACCAATCAATATTTGTTAATTTTATAAACAACTAATATAGACAGTCCTGAATTTTTGAACACAATCCTGGTTATTTGGGATTCACTTTTGAATTTCCGGTGATCAAAACTTGTTCCTGAATTCGAATTTTTCTCCGTGCTGTTGATGTTATCTTTCTTCATCAGGACGGAAGAACTGCAATCAAGAAATCTACAGTGAAAAATAAAAGTGGGTTTCTTTATTGGAACAACAAATTTTAGATTTCAATTCAGGATTTTCTTTTCATCACTTTCGGATGTATCAATTAATTGCCAGTGATTGAAAGGAAGGCGCAGATAGAACAAACAATAGAATGATAAGAAAGATAGTATGAGTTTCATTTCCCGTGTGAATAGTCTCTCGGCGGGTATTGAAAAATCAAAGAACTTAAATTTAGACCAATCATGAAATAGAGTGGTTCTAAATGAATATGGTATAACTGCTCACCCTTTAAAATTGAAAAGTAGCAAAATAAAAAAGTTGTTGTATTCAAACTGAAAGAGCGAAATTTAGATAGATAGCTTGATTAGTAAAATTGAAAAAAAGGCCCTTTGAGTATTGAAACCAATAAGCGTAAATAATAAAAAATAATCGACGTCATAATTGTTTATTTAAATTAAGTTATTTTCATATTTCTCTTTTTTGTCTTTCGCCTTAGGCAAAAATCCTGAATTGTATTTAATTTCAATTTACAAAACATATTCTATTTCTTGAAAGATTTTTTGCAATTATATTCATCACTTTTGTGCCGCAATTTTTAAATTCAGTAATAGCAGGGTAAACAGGGGCATTTCCGACATCCTTTTAGTGAACGATATACTATGCAATAAAAATGCTTTTATTAAAATTATGGGGTTTTAAAATAGATAATTGTACGTCTCTAAATATTCTATTATCCATGTAAAATGTATTTCAATATTTGTTCAATAGAACGGTAGTTAATTTATATTTATCAAATAATACTTTTGGCTACAACCTCACTGAAGTACATGTTGACACTGTAAAAATTAGTGATGTTAATTTGAAAGTCCGATGAAACTTAGGAGAAAAAGTATTCCTTACCTTGTAGTACCTTGAGTGGTTAGTTCGTTATGTTTGAGCAATATGACTAAATAAATATTAATCTGAAATTCAAGTAGATGTAATATATTTGTAATATTCTGATCGTACCTTCAAAAACAATGAGTGATACCCAACGAAAGGAAGCTTTCAGGGAATTATACGCACTTTGATTATTGATATCCATGTTCTTAAGATTGCTGTTTGTTTTCTTAATTCCTAGGAAATCGCTTTCTACGAATTTGTGATGTTCAGTATCTACTTAATTGGTTTTGGATTTTCGAATCTCAAAAATCAATCACCGACACCCCAGATTTCGTTGACTTAATGTGAGGTGTCGTTCAATGAATTCAAATAAAGTATTTTAAAATAAGTTTAACAAGAGTTTGGCACATAATAATCATCCCATACATATAGCACGCTTGCCGAAAAAAACAAGGTCTGTCGCAGGGTTGGACGTATGCTTTTCCCGAAAAAAATCTGGGACAGACCTGTTTTTTTTTCGGGAAGGGTGCTATGTGGGTATATTAATGGGTACACTTTGGAAACCAAAAAAATGTGCCCTTTCACATGAATTCATCTTCGATACCATATAATGAACACGTAAATTAATATTGATAAAAACTTGACAAATAGAACTATAAGCAACCTTTCAAGAAATAGTTTTACTGGTCCATTGGAATTTAATAGAAATGACGACTTTTGCCTAAAGTGGAAGAAAAAACACAAATATGCAAATAGAATTCTGCGTGTAGATGGAAAACAAATTTTTTTCAATTTGTTTGAATTTTACTTCGATTTTATATAATTAAAAAAAAATTAATTATCTTTTCAACATTAAAAAAAAAATACATATAATTTAAAACATACAAAATTGAAGAATTGACAATTACATTCAAAGAAGTTACTGTTGGCCCTTTGGAATGTGAAATTATCAAGTATTATGAAATATTAGAAGTGAAATATTGCCAAATTGTGAGAATATAGTTGTAGCTAAATTACAAAGTTTAATTATAGTTGAAACCTTTGAATATTCCAAACAGAACGAAAGAAAATGTATACAATTTAATAGATGTGTAAAAATCTAAATGGATCCATGAAAATTGGAAAGTATGTAATTTTAAAAAATCCATGTTGATATTATTATAGTTTTTTGAATGGTTATATTAAATTGAAAGACTTTTAACTTGCAGAAAGTTTTGAACTTTTAAATGTTGGACGTGGAAGAGAAATTTTTAATTATTTTTAACTCCATTCTTGCATTTGATTTTTTAAAGAGAGCTTCATAAGGATATTACTTAATTAATTAAGTATATATAATATAAGGATACTCAAGGATTATACAGTATTTTTTGTTCATTTGCACAAATTTTGTTCTATAGCCTAATTGAAAATATCAATATTAATATCGTGAGTAGTACTTATAATTTTTCAATGAACTTGCTTCGATTTCCATTTTATTTACACGTGTATTTGCACGCTAATATTTTCCGCTGCGAGTGCGAGTGCGAGTAATGACCTACATTTTGAATTCTACTTTTTTGACACAATTACATATAATTTGACCCCACGATATTGAAAATGCAGTTTTTAAATATCATCCAGTAGATATCCAGGTCTGATAAGATCTTGACCTAGATCGGCCAATCAGAAGTGTTTTTTTTTGCGTTTAGAGGTTTAAAAAAATAAAAATTTGCCTTCTTAATATGAGAAACACTTTTTTGTTATTCGAAATACAAAAATACTATATGTAGTGGATTTTTGCGCATCTTCAAAACGCCTTAATCGACTCATTGTTGAACTTTTCATGACCTTCTAATACTGATTCATGAAGTTTAAAATAAATGATTCATTCTGTTTATTTGAGTAAAACTTTTTCCATATTAGGAATACATACTACAGTACTGTTTTTGACATATTTGTTCGCGTCTTTCAAAAGTGTCTAATGATATATTGACGAACCTTCCATCATCTCTTATGATAAAGCAATCCCGATTTATGAATTTAAAAAATGAATTTTTTATCTTGTTTCTATGAGAAGATCATTTTTTTAATTGGGAATACAATATTACTGTATATGATGTATTTTTCAGGTCTACGAGACGCATTGATTGACCTATTAGAGAACCTTTCATGACGTTCCATGACCTACCAATGCCGCTTTTTAATTTTCAAACAAAATTTATTTAATTTGTGTATAATTATGAAGACAGTTTTTTGATAATGGGAATATAACAGTATTGCATTTTCTGTAATTGTTCGCTATTTCGTATCGCTTAGAATGATCTATTGAGTAACCTTTAATGACCTTTCATAATTTATCAATAGCGATTTATGAGATTGAAAATATATGTTCACTTTGTTTATATAAGGAAAAGACATTATTATTTGAAATATGAGACAACTGTAACTTAAAAAGTGGTTTGTTCAAACAAGGCACATTGATTGACCTTTCGACGGTCTTCCTGATTCTCTCAAAATAGATTTTAGGTATAAGATGGAAAGATAACTTGATGAAATATGTGTCAGTTTTGTTTTATTAGTGAAAATAAACTTCCCTCTATGAGGAAGCAAATTTATTTGATGCCTGTGGGAAAGCAAAGTGCTCATAAAGTGAGTACAAATAAATCTATCCATAGTAATAGACACACAGTTTTTCGCAACTGTATTTTTTCAGATGTAAAGTGATATAAATGATCGGTGCCTTGGTGAGTTTCTGTTATAGGATCTTATCTACATATAGACGTTCTAACATCACAGGACGAGAGTATTATACCCTGAGGGCACCCTAATGATAACGATCACATTTCGTTCTTCAGGCAGGATCTGAAACTAAGCTGTCTAAATCCTTTCCATCTATACCTACATATCGGGTCACAGACGCTGGATTTACGAACCGGAATTCATTACAGGTACAATCCCGCCACGTCCGGTTACTGGAGCAACCCCCGTTATAGGTTAGAGTTAGGCCAGAAACCAATCTCCAGTTTCCTCCCTGCATTAATGGACGGTTGTGGACTTGGTGGTTATCAGCGTTATCTCACTCTCCAACAACGCACATTCTTGGCTTTGCAAACTACATTTTTAATCTCTAAGTAAGCTTATTCAATTCCTATCAGTTTTGTTTATTTTAAATCATACATCCAATTATTTATGGGAAACTAATCAACAAGCACGCGCGCTATGTACGCTATGTTTAAATGTTTCCATATTTTAAGTACTAAGTTGTATTGCACTCAAAAGGGCTAAATTAGTCAAAAATACGTATTTTTAATTAATTAAGCACTTTTCTTACAACCGATGTTATTTTTCTCGGCATGCTGGTATGTATTATTAATATTAAAGAATTATATATTTTATAGTGTGTGAAGAAATTCTTTCTAGTCTCGTTGAGATCCTAACCCAGCTCTTTAGATTTAAGATCTGGTGCTCTTACAAGCGAAGCTACAGATACGACAAGATTCATTTTCCACAGGCCAGTATATCACTCACAAGTACACAATATTATGAATTTCATCGAGATTCTCTTTTAGGGGTCTGTAAACATTAATCTCGTTCCTCTCCGTAGCTTAGTTGGTAAGAGCACGAGACCGGCAATCTGAAGATGTGGGTTCGGATCCCAGCGGAGCTAAAGAGAATTTTTTACAGACTAAAAAATATATTATTACTTTAATAGTATTAATATATACAAGTAGATCAAGGAAAATAACAACGGGAACAATTACACCTATCGCTGGTAAAGGAACTCTAACATCGAAATTAAAAACTTTGCTTATAATTTCTAATACTCGAAATATGGGAATACATCAAAAAATAGATATTAACGATTCACTGGCCACAATAATATATTGTGCTACAAGTGCGCAAGATATTTGAATGATTGATATTTGAAATGAATATTTGTTTATCTTAAAATACTTATACCTCAATATTGAATGACGGTTTTACCACTCTTGAAATCTTTTGAAACCATGTAATCCTTTAAAAATGTCTTAAAATGCCTTGAAATCTTCTTTAAGATCACGAAATCCTATAAATTTCTCTGAAACCAATAAAATGTCTTCAAATATTTTTACAGAACTGTCTATTGTTACGGAATTTTCGGTAAGACTATTTTAGACATTAGTAAGAACCCTTTCTGATTATTTTTATGGAAAATTTCATCATACTAGTCAGTGCCTAATTTCAAATACTTTGAAAAAACTGAAAAAAGTTTTTAATCCGTCATAATCAATTAAAAATGTTTGAAAGCCCATATTTTTGTTCGAAATCCCTTGAAATCCGGTGAAACTTTTTGACAACTTAAGAAATAACTTTAAATCTTGTGAAATTCCATCAAATATTTTAGAATACTTCGACATTTCTTAAAATAATTATTTAAAATACTTTGACGTGTTTAGAAATATCGTGGAATCCCTTGAAATCTTTTAAAAATCACTTTCATATCTTTAGAGGTTTTGTAGTATCCCGTGAAATATTTTTAAACCTATTTGAACTTTTAAAAATTGTTAAAATCTCTTTGACTTTCTGGAAGTCTTCTAAAATTAGTCGAAATTTATCAAAAATCTTTCATACAAAGTCTCAAAAGATTCTTGGAAATCCCTTGAACTATTTTTGAATCAGTTGAAATCGTAAGAAAATCAGTGAAGTCTGTTGAAATGTTTTAAAGTTACTTGCAGTACTTTTGGAAGTGCTGTGATATCCCTTGAAATATATTTTGAAATACTTCTAGAGTCCGTAAAATCTTTAAAAATACTATTTAATTCCTGAAATTTTTCGTAATCCATTGAAACCTTTAAAAGATTGGGATATGGCCTGAAATATTTTTAATCCCATTGAAAATGGTTTCAATTTTTTAAGATCTCTCTAAATCCCTTGAAATTTTCTTAAATCGATTAAAATTCATGAATATTCTGTTAAAGTCTTTGAAATCTTTACAGTCTCTAAAAATTATGTTGAATCCCTTGAATTTGTTTTAATCACTTGAAATCCCATAACATTATTTCTAATCTATTAAATGGCGCTGAAATCATTTGAAATTCCTTGAAATCTTTTGAAATCTGCTTATGCCATTTGAAATAATCAGAAATCCCTTGAAATGTTTCGAAATACTTCGGAAACGTTGAAGTATTCTGAAACTTTTCGAAACCCAAAGATATCTTCTGAAATCTCTTGAAATTTGATGAAATCATTCAAATCTTAATATCTGGCGTATACTCAAAATCTGAACAATCAACTTCTCGGCATGAAAGAATTAACTGCAGTGATTAGCTTATATCTAAGGAAAGGACGTTTTCTTCTTTTTTCATCAAAATAGATCATTTAAGATATGTTTTTGTAAGAACAATGAAATATTTCGCCACCATAACGATCAAAAATTGATTTAACAGTTGTGAGAAAATAGACAACAGCGGGTTTTATTTTTAAATTAAAAATTTGATAAGTGGTGCATTTTCAAGTCATTTAAAAGCCAATCAGTTTTTTCGTCACGCCACTTTTTTTAAAGAGGACAAGTAGCCGAAGCGCGCTACGTGTTCTTGAATGTTTTTAAACATAGATAGAAATCTAATAACTTAAATGTTCGAGAAGCTTCAATATTAAGATAATAGGGAGTCATCGTGGCTCAGATGGTATCGTGATTGTCTTATGTTCCAACACTGCAGCCTTGGTAGCCACGCTGCGCTGGCGAGGGTTCGATTTCCAAAGCACGAAGCTCGGGCTGGAATCTGGATGTATTTTCAGAAAGCTTCGCTTTTGTCTCTTGGTATGCTACCCCACAGATACACTTCAGGTTCTAATAAATGTATCGTACAGTCCCTAATGACTCTGGCAGTTCATGTGACTATACATATTCAATTAATAAACAAACATTAGTATAACTTAAAAAACTTTTTATTTCAAAAGTTTGCAAGAAAGCTATTTCAGATTTTTTAATGAAATTATTAAAGAAAAAAGTACTTTTTCAGATACCTACATGAAACTAAAAAAAATGTAGTCTACGAAAACTATAATCAAACGTTTCGGAGCTGAAACTTATAGTTTTTAAAAATCATATACAAATTAAGAAGACTTCATCACTGAAATGATAAAATATTTAACTTTTATCAATTAAACTATTTACTTAAATACAGAGCCGGATTTAGGTCGTAGTCCGCCATAGGCCAACCTAAAATTTGCCGCCCTGAGCCATGCCTCTTTGGCCTCTGATGTAAATACGGCACTGCATAAATAACATATTTGTATATACGTTCATCTAAATATTAAAAATGTAGTTTTGAATTCTAATCGAGTTTATAAAATACATATTTTCCATAGCTGAGCCAAAGTCACAAATTTATAAGCATTTTTCAAAATTTGGCTTTCTATATGGTTAGGGGAATGTGCACATTTTTTTGAAGCTTGTACTTGAAAAAATTTATTTCAACTAAGCTTGATTAATCGGATTCTTTGTTATGTTTCTTGAACCGACCACATTACCTTTTTGTATTTCAAAGTGCTGGACACCTTTTTTCCGTTGATTATTTTCATTGAATATATTAATTACGTAACCTTCAATTTCTCATAAACCTGAAGTCTGCAGACTTTTTATCGTGAATAGCAAAAAACGACAGCGTCATTCAATCATGAACACGGGATTCTCGACAACAATAGTTTCGAGATATTAATTGAAAATGGTGCCCTGTACTTTTTATTGAGGCTGTGGCTAGTCGTCCCGAAAAATTGGGGGAGTTGGAAAAGGGGATGGACTAGTCCTCCCGAAAATTCGGGACGACTAGCCAAGCTTATGAAAAATACTTCACTACTCATCCCGAATTTCGGGACGACGAGACACTCCGTTTTATTAATTAGATCATTCAAAAGCCAGCCAAATGGGGTTTTCAACAACAATAAGGGCGGAATATTTGAGACATTTCATTAGACTACTTTTTCTAGATAGAATATTCTCATATCTCCCTAAAAAGGACTCAGTTTCTAAAAAAGTTGCTCTTTTTTATGCTTTTTCTCTTTGGTTTGTTATTTCAAGATTAAGGACTGAGCTTCCTTTTTAGATTCAATCCAATCCAGGTTCATTAAATCACTGCCACATCAAGGTTACTTGGGTAGATTGGCTATTTTAACAGCGAATTCTTTTTCTTGTATACGAAAGTCGTTCTATCAGTGCAATCGTAGATTTTCCCCTAGAGATCTTAGCTTCTATTATCCATCCCCTTGTAATTTATCATTATAACTGTCACCGCCATTATCCGTAAATCGTTTCAATTATCCTATCTCTATGCTATTATCATTTCCTCCGTATCTTCGAAATTGAAAAGGATCCTATCAATCAGTCTCATTGCTCATTGTTATGTACATCAATTGTCTACTACTTCATTTCACAGAGATCCGAACCCTTGGAATCATGTTCTAATCATAGCAGATTATTTCAGATACAATTAAAAATAATTCAATAGATTGTTAATATCCGACACATCAAATTAGAAAGTAATTTTTAACAAATTTTTGCCCAGATGCTTCGCTTATTCAGATTTTTTGACTACTTTTCAGAAAATAAGAGTTTTCACAATGTTGGATAAAAGCTGAATTTTTCAAAACAGGATCACCACTCAAAATTTAAAAAAAATTTCACGCTATTTGAAAATTATTCAATATCTTTACTATATAAATTTTGAAAAAAATTAAGCTCTTTACAACTCCAAATATATAATGTGAATTATTGTAAAAGTCAAAAAATCCTTTCCAATTTTTTTGCGGATTTTTATTAATTATTTCTTCAAAGATAATTTATCTTTAAATCACCCCTGTTTTCAGAAAAAATGGTGAAATAAATAGGAGAAGAATTTCTTTCGATTACCCGAAAATTTTCTAGTGACAAAAATACACTAGAAAGCATATTGCCAAGACCCAGGAATTGAAATTAGAATGACAGCGAATTGAAAAAATTTTATTTTGGTATTGAATGAAATTATCTTTATAATTTGCGTTTTAAACATCCGGGAGTCGAGATTAGAAGTACAAAAAATTTTCAAGATTTGGAATTTAATAGAATTATTTTTTTTCACTTGTGGTTTTATAATTTTTTTAAGCATTTGTGAAATTTTTAGGCACAGAAATATACCAATAGAAAATCGATAATAATTCTATTATATACTAAATTCCAAATTTTTTAAATTGTCTTTAATTTTAATTCCAACTTTCGGATGCTATGGATTCTTTTCTAGTGTATTTCTATGTTAAAAACTTGCACACACGATCAGAAAAATGTGTGAACCACAAGTTATGCAAATAATCTCATTATATCTCAAAATCAAGAATTTAAAATTTCGCTGTGTTTCTAGTTTTCATTCTTGGCTCACATTTATAAAATAATCATTATATTCACTCAGAGTAATTTTTATAATATCTTCTGAAGGGGATCAGTAGAGAGAATCGATTATGAAAAAAATTCAACAAAAATACAGCGTAAACGAAAATTCTGCTCGCTATTACCCAAAAATCGCGAGTGAATAACCCCTCGAAATAACTACACATTCCTAACATTTCAAGTTCAACTGAAGAGTTGAGTTTTCTATAGCTAAAAAGTCGAATGTTTTAGAAAAGATTAGTAAGAATTTCAAACCCTAAAAGATGAATTTTCAAAAAAGAAAAGTTTATTTTCAATCAAGAAAGATAAATTTTCATTCAAATAGTTCTATTTTAAACAAAAAAGATCCATTTCGTAGCGAAAAAGATCAGGGAAGACCACCCTACAGTGAATAATGATCCTACAGTAGATAATCATTAATTAAAAATACTAATAGACTTTGAATAATTAATTTAATATAATTAATAGTCAATATACAATACATGTTGATATATTAAAATTAAAATTGATTATTTTACTTATATTTGTGATAATATTAAAGGGTTATCTACTGTAGGATCATTATCTACTGTAGGATAGTCTCCCCTACTTTTATACTAAAAGATTAATTTTTGATCCAAAAGGACGAATTTTCTGTTCAAAAAGAGGAATATTCAAGAAAGTAGTTGAATTTTCGACCAAAAAAGATGATTTTTCTAACAAAACAGCTGAATTGTTTACAATATAATCAACTTTTCAACCGAACAGTAGAACCTTCAACTAAAAGAGATGAATTTTGGACCAAAAATATAATAGTAGACTTTTCAATTAAAAAGAATTAACCTTCTACCATAAAAGATGCATTTTTCACCAAAAAAGATAACTTTTCTAGAAAAATATTAATTTTTAATGAAAAAATGAATTCTGAAACTTAAATGTAATAGTAGACTTTTCAAATAAAAATAATTATCATTCAACCCAAAAAGATTAAATTTTAAGAAAATGATTGAGTTTTTAATTAAATAATTTGATATTAAAACAAATAGCAGTGTTTTTGATGAAAAGAAATGAATTCTGGACCAAAAATATGACAGTATACTTTTCAATTGAAAATAGTTATTTCAGCCATAAAAGGTGAAATTTCAACCAAGAAAGATGAATTTTCTGTCAAGAGATAAATTTTCAATCCAAAAGGACGAATTTGATATTTCTATAAAAAAGCAGTTAAATTTGCGACCAAGGAAGATCAATTTTTAACAAAAAATATGCTTTTTGACAAAATAGTTGAATTTTCAACAAAATACTTCAATTTTAAACTAAACAGGGGAATATATGGGAATATATGGACCTATATGGGACATTGCGCCTCTCTAGGTATATGCACTGGGTCCTGCACTGTAAAAACAAAGTATTATTTTAGGTCTAGTTTCAGGTATTACAATGTGACAATTTTGCGTGGATGGAATATATTAAAATAATGTTTCAAATTTTTATCACTATTTCAGTTAAAAAAATAATAATGTAAATTATAAAGCCATTGGTAGTGACTATTTAAAGACGCTAAGAAATACTTGATGCATATATGAAAAACATACTTTTGTATGTTTTTCGTATTTCGTTAACTTATAACTTTCACATACGCATTGTTTTTAAAAACGAATTATCTCTTCCAATGATGTGAAAGAAACTGTAGGTAAGAAAAGTGAGGTTATTGGAACACAATTTACACTTTACGGACGCCTCATGAAAGATATTTTGGCTTCATAGTTTCTGTCATCTACATATTGATAAAAACAAAAGCGTAGATATAATAAAAATTATTATTAAAAATGATCCACATTCACTCTGAACATGCTCCAAATGCTGAAGTGCAAACTTCGATTTTGAGGTTTTGTTCTGCCAACCAGCGTTATTCGCCGATTAACTCCGTTAACCATTATTGATTAAATGAGGCTAATCAATGATTAACGATTTAAACAGAGTTGGTGAAATCGGCCCTTAATCATTGATTAAAAAATAATCATGAATAATTAATCGCCCATAATCGGTGTTGGTAAAATCGGCCCTTAGTTCACGCAAAATAATTTAGATCGTACGCCGTGGCATAGCTTGCCCAGCGCCCGAGAGTCTGAACTCTGAAGTTCGTGCATACGAGTACCCTACTAAAAAAAAGTCAGGAATCGTGTAATAGTAAAATCGTAATCAAAATCGTGTGAATCTTCTTAACGTAATTTTTAAATTATTTCCCGAAAAATCAGGGAGTTTTTATTCATAAATAATTTGAAAAATACATTTTAATATAATTAAAATCACCAAAGTTATGAAAGTCAGAAAAAAGGACCAAAATGACTAAAATAGGTGAAATTCTTCACATGATTTCACATGGAATTGCTCATTACATATTTCAAACTGACATATACTAATAAACTTTTATATTGACATGAAAGAAAATGTTTCGAGAAAAAAAAAAACACGCGAAAAGCGAGCAGAATATAGGAGCTTCATTTTGGACAAAATGAATGAATCGTACATTATTATGTATGATTTATTATATAAATTTAGGTTACTTATATAAATAATATGTTAAGTATATGAAAAGGAAGTTTTTGTTCTCAAATATGAATGGAACTTTTGTACCTATTTGAATGATCCATCAACACAAGCTTTACATTTTTAAATATATAGTATACATTCAAAACATTCAAAAATGGTGCGTAACACTAAGCACAATTTTAAACAAATTTTTTTTTTGAACAGCGAGACGATATTTATTGTAAAATTGAAAAAAAATCTGCGAAATTCTCGGTTTTCAAAAAAATGCCAGGCTAGTTTCCGGTTTTCCCGGTACCTGTGCAGAAATCTTGATGTGGGCCTAGTGAGGTTCTGACCAGTTTGCCTTACTTCTGGTGTGGCCTTGGTGCGGTAGACTGACATGAGCCACAAATGGTTTGTTACGCTTTTACAAATGATTACTCTACTTAGGGAAAGCTCGTCAGGGCCTTCACAGTTTTTTACAAGAATGCCCTAGATTATAAAATAATAACAATTGTGCGGAATAAAGATTATTTGCTAATGGAAAAGTACTCTCATTACTTTTTAACCAAAGATACACTTTTCCCTAGACCCTTTTAAAGGTTAAAGGGTTAGGAAAGGCCTGTTTATATATCTGGTCCATATATATGTTAATCGATGAAGAAGCTAATCATCTCTCAGCAGGTAATGACACTTATTTTCTCGCCAAAGAAGCCAATTAGTATAACTCATTTAATGCTGAAATTTGTTTACATCATAGTCGCGCGGATGTCGCACGGCGCGCCTTTTCAAAATAAAAAAAATCATTAAATAAATATTATCCAATATTATTATGATTTTACCTTTTTAATTTTTTCAACTTAATGTAGAATTTTAACTTCATGTGCAGAAAACGAAACGACTTATATAATTCATGACTAGAGAGTCCAGTTAATGCCCCATTATAATTTAACCTCTTTAATGGCAGCACTCCTTTTTAAATAGGGTTAGGTAGGGATATTTATGAACGGGTCAGTGGCCGCCCTGCGAACAAAACACTGGAAATAATCGTTATATCTCAGAAGTAGGGTTATATTCCAAGAATCTTATTAAATCCTTTAAATGAAACATGCAGCAATTGATTACTTTTAAAATAGTACATCTACTCTTTGATCAATAATTCAGACTCACTTTACGAACCCAGGCACCTTCGCAGGGCAAGTTTCCTTGATCTTCGTGGTTAGTTGGACGAGCTATACGCGAGGGAAATGCAATTCTCTCCTTGTAATTTCCTTGTCACTCTCGTTCAAGTTTGAACCCCTTCAGAAAAACGGCTCTTTCATTGACCCGCCCTATTATTCGCTCCCTTCCTTTTTTTACCCTCCTTACTAGCGAAAATGGAAGCCAGGTTCTTTGAGTGCGCCCCAAGATAGCCAGTGTCAGTTGCAAGTTTAATGCGAAGAGATTACCTTTCTACCGACCTCGTCCCAGAAGGTGATGTCTTTTTCTTTAGGCTCATCCCGTCCCACACTCCTCGTAATCTTAGAGTGGGAGATATGCAGATAATGGCTCGCAGAGCTCGCGATTCTTGAAACAGCCGCAACGTGGTACAGCCTGCGGCTTGAATATGCTACAAGGCAGCTCCTATTATTTATTTTAGGGGATGAACTAGCAAAGAACACGCGCTTTCTCACAGTGGATGAACATCTACGTACATGTGGAATTGAATGTGCGTGTGGGTATTGTATTTACTTAGTATATCAACTCTGGTATGAGTAAGTCTACTGCTTGAACGATTTTCAGAGCAAAAACGAGTTTAATTTTGCCTAAAACGGTAGGAGATTTATTATATTAATGCAATTAGGGTGTGTAACAAATGGAAAAGTTTCAAGAATGCGAACAAATATTTAAAACTTTTTGTTCGTTTTTTAGAAATATATAATTAATTGTCTGAAAGGGCACCTTGAATAACTTTTTTTGTATAGGTTTCCGTACTCAGGAGATGAAAGAAATTTTTCGAATTTGTTTAATTTAAAGTTAAAAGAATTTCTGATTCAAAACAATAAAAAATATATAATTTGAACTCTCAAGTTAATCTTATTTAAATATCCAAGCGATCTAAATGAAAAGAATTATTATTTATCAATTGGAATAATGATAATATAAACAATTATAAATTGAACATTACAAAGAAAAATCACTTCCAATTGAGAGTATAAAGTTGAATAAGGTTAAATTAAATCATTTTATATTTCAGAATTAATAACTGGAGAACTTTAATATCATTAATTGTAAGCGATCCGCTGAAACTCTGACCCCATAATCGTTTTCTCATAGACACAAGGCCGTATTGGCATCGACGTATTAAAAGAACATCTCATATGCACAAAAGCCGTCTTGCAAGCAACGCATTAAAAAAACATCTTTATAAGCACAAAAGCCGTCTTGCAATCGACGCATTGAAAGAACATCTCATAAGCACAAAAGCCATCTTACAATCGATGCACTAAGAGAACATCTCATATGCACAAAAGCCTTCTTGCAAGCAACGCATTAAGAAAACATCGCATTAGCGCAAAAGCCGTCTTGCAATCGATGCATTGAAACAGGCTATATTGTAAGCAAAAATTAGAACTACCGGACGGCTACATAATGTGATATATATATATATATATATATATATATATATACAAATATTCATTAAAAATTTAATATACAAAAAAATAAATAAATAACTGATTGTATTTATTTATTACTGTGATAATAAATATCATAAGAAACAAAATATCTAATATAATTTTTTTCGTAAGTCATGAGAAAAAAATTTCATTGAGTACAAAATGAGTCGAAATTTAGAACTACCCGTTTTGCTTTTAGAACTACCCGTTTTCTTAGAACTGCCCGTTACAATATGGCCTGCATTAAAAGAACATCTCATAAGCACAGAAGCCATCTTGGAATCTACGCATTAGGAGAATAACTCATGAGCACATAACTGGTCTTGCAATCAAGGCATTAAGAAAAGATCTCATAGGCAAAAAAGCCGTCTTGCAGTCGACGCATTGAGAGAACATCTCATAAGCATTAAATGTTGCCTTGTCATGGATGCATTGAGAAAACATGTGATAAGCACAAAAGCCATCTCACCAGACAGTTCCTTTCAAGTCCTAGGACCAGAGAATCAGTGGAACAACATAACCCCACAGCGTCCACGGTTTACCCTGGTTGGTTGCCAAACGTAAATGAATAATTTGAAAAAATTTTTGTTTTCAAAAATTAGCAGAGATGTGGCCCCGGAAGCTAGAACCATGACCTCTCACTTTGCGGTCGATCCCCACGCAACCGGAGGTCCATACTCTATGTCATTCGCTGTGTTCCTTAGCAGAACACCAGAAGAACACCAGAAATGACGGACTTCTATTTTTTTATTATTCTTACAATGACTTTTAATATTGAAGAAATTCTTTATTTCTTTAGATCAGGTATACAGTTGACTGACCCTGATGCATCAAAATGTAATTCATTACTGGATCTTGCCCCAATTTTATACCTCGAGTCTGACCTTTTTCCAAGAATTTTAATTTTCGAGATCGTAAGAATCGCAAATATCGTTAATTATTTCTAATATTTTTGATCAAATATTCTCGAGAGTTTTCGCAAAATAAATTTAATTGAACTGCGTTAGTAAAATTAATACTAATGAATATATAAAAGCTTCAAAAGCTACCAGGGTCTTTAGCGATTGTACTATAGGGCTGATGATGAACTGTAGGGTATCTGTGGGGTAGTATATCAAGGGTCCAGAAGCGTAGCTTTCTGAAAAAATACGTCTAGGCTCGCTTCCTGCTTCGGGAAT
This sequence comes from Andricus curvator, assembly GCA_932195095.1. NCBI lineage: Eukaryota > Metazoa > Arthropoda > Insecta > Hymenoptera > Cynipidae > Andricus > Andricus curvator. The sequence goes on from CAKNYM010042533.1 coordinate 61,635, forward strand.
CGAACCCGCACCATCGTGGCTGCCAAGGCTGCAGTGTTGTAACATAAAATCAGGATACTATCTGAGCCACGATGATTCCCTACAAATAAAAATGTAGCATAGCAAAGAGCTGGAATTTAGAGCCGTGCCCGATGAAATTCGGAATACAAAAAAACCAACAGCATAGGTGTCTGAAAACAAAAGTTTTCTCATTTGACTTGCGTGGAACGAAAAAACCGACCTCTTAGCACCTTTTCAGCTTTTCAGCTTTTCGAGAAAATCGTGTTTTCATGGGACGAGCCCCTGCGTAACAGGGGTGAATTCCCGCCCGCAAGAGACGTTGGAAAGGGGAAGAAGCTTGACCAACATGATTTCTGTGATACGTCACGGGGGTGCCTTCGCGCTCCCCCAAGAGACGTTGGAAAAGGTTAGGGGTTTTACCAACATTATTTCTGTGACCAGTCACAGTAGTGCCTTCTTACCCCCACGAGACGTTGGAAAGGGGTAGGCGTTTCACCAACATTATTTCTGTGACCAGTTACAGGGGTGCCTTCCCGCCACCACGAGACGTTAGAAAGGGTTATGGGTTTGAAACATATTATTTCTGTGACCAGTCACAGGTGTGCCTTTCCGCCCCCACGAAACGTTGAAAAAGGGGCAGGAGTTTGGCCGGAACTATTTCTGTGACCAGTCATAGGGGTGCCTTCCTGCCCCCA
>CAKNYM010042534.1:0-13001 GCA_932195095.1 Andricus curvator
GTATGAGCTAACGTTTGCTTTCCTTAGATCACCCGGATTGAAGTCGGCCACGGAGGGCTTCATTTTGGCATGTCAAGACGTTGTCATTTCCACTCTAGCGTACCGTCGCCACATTTTGAGCCAAGACATTCCCGATGATAGCTGCAGAGCGTGTCATGCACACCCCGAGCATCTAGGACACATACTATCTAGCTGTCCAACTCATGCGGGAACGACCTACATCCAAAGGCACAATGCGGCACTAAGAGTGCTTTATTACCATCTCTGTCACTCTTATGGCATTAGCCCAAATACCTCTCCGCTAAACGCTCCTAGAGAAATAGAGTCAATTTTCGAAAATGAGAAGTGCCGCATATACTGGAACTTCATATTCTCGACAATTGTTTCTGTTGCGCACTCGAGGCCTGACATAGTTCTCCGTGACTTCGAGAAACGAACCATGTTCGTTATCGAATTTTCGGCACCAGCTGACAAAAACGTCACAGCCAAGATGAAAGAAAAGAAAGAGAGGTATAAAGACCTTATAAGGGAGTTGCGACGGTTATACCCGGAACATTCTGTTAAGCTAATCGTCTTGATCATCGGCGCTCTCGGAAGTGCCAAGGTTTCACTGGTTAATAGCCTGAGAAGCATCCCTGCGTGTCAGCAAAATGCTGAGACACTTGCGGGGAAAATGCAGAAGGCGGTCGTCCTTGGGTCGCTCCGTGTCCTCAGGGTGCACGAGACTTTTGCCGGACCATCGTATTGAGTTCGTCGCAGACTGTAACCACCTATCTCACGGTCGTGAGACGTGGTTACAGCTGAAATTTTACCGCGATTTCGCTGGGAGCGGGTGCAATTTTTCAGATTAGCACCCGCTCCCGGCGAAATCCTGCGGTTGTCCTTATGACAAACTTTTAACTATATATAATTAATTAATAACTGCTGGGGGCAGTCTTGACGAAGGCGGTTCGAGAGGTTTTGATCATACAGAGACATGGGATAGGATCACACGATACACATAAGCTAAAAAACAATTTTCCAACATTTTGGCGTTTGGGACGTTCTGACATGAAACACTTCATTTGTCAAGTAATTTTATTTAATTTAGTTAAAGACACCAATTGTTGATCGGTTTTCAGAAACAATGGGTTTATAAATAAAAGTATAATCAGAAATAAACTTATTTTGTTGAAAAATATTTGGCTGATTCCTTGGTATGCAAACTACAAATGATCGAATTTCAAAAAACGTTTTTATCTGCTTGAGAACATTCCTTGTCAAGCTGTCCACATTTAGACCCAGGGTCCAAATGCGGATCAGTTTCAGAAAAGGTTAAAACCTAGCGTATAATCGAAAAGAGGATGTGCCCAATTCCAGTTCAAATCAGACAGAGATGAAGAGATCCAGCTTGTGGTGTCAGAATGATTTGGTATTTTGATACATCATTTTATACATTTTTAAATTGACAGAAAGTTTTTTCAAAAAGCAGTATTTTCCGAACGAACATTGACATTTTTTTGGAAAAAATGGCGACCATTTTTGTTGAAAAAATGGTTGGGCAACCATAATAGTAATAGGATGCCTTTCTTATATAAGCAGAAACAGTAAACAAGATATAGAAACTAGCTGTGAATTCGATCTCGAGTGTTTCCACTTTGTTTGTACTTATAATTATATGGTGCTCATTTCACGAGCACTTTGCTTCCCGTTAGCAAATGTATTTACTTCCTCATAGAGGAAGCATTAGTTATTTTTTTCAATAATAGACAAACCAAAGTCTTCATTTTGATAAATTTAAAAACAGAAATTTACAAAAAATACAAAATTACGAAATAATACAACAAAATTTTTTAACTCAAAGACAAATCAGACAAATCAAATTTTGTATTCGAAATGATAATTTTTCGAGCTAGAAAAAGCATGGAAAAAGTTTTGTCGCACCCTTCCCCTTTCCCAGCTTTATGATTTCTTTACAAAAATTGTCGGAATTATTCTATTTGAAAATTTATGATCAAAAGGTCTTTTCTATTCATGCGTCAACTTTGAATTATGTCGATGAAAAAAGTTTTTCCGTTTGAAACTGATGTTTCAAATATTATAAATGAGCATAACTTCCTTAATCTTCAATAAAGTGTATTAATATTATAGATCAATCGATTTGTCTCGAACCAAAAATCTTTTCCGTTCTGGCATTAATATTGAATTATGTTAGTGAAAAAAGTTTTACTATCAAAAACCGTGTTTTCAAATATTATGCATCAACATAGCTTCCTTACTCTTCAATAAAATGTATCATATTATAGGTAAATAGATTCGTCTTGAATCAACACAACTTTTTTATTCTCGCATCAACTTTAAATTATGAGAATGAGAAAATTTTCACTGTAAAAATCGATTTCAAAAATATATAAATTACCATGGCCAACGGCCATACCACGCTGAAAACCCCAGTTCTCGTCCGATCACTGAAGTTAAGCAGCGTTGGGAGCGGTTAGTACTTGGATGGGTGACCATTCGAGAATACTGCGTGCTGTTGGTCCGTCGTGGGCGTGGTGATCCCACACTTGTAGTTATTTACTACAAGAAACTATCCATCTAGAAACACTACCCGAATCGGGTAGTGTCACGCCTACCCTGAAAGGGAAATGGCTTAATGGTATACCATAACTTCCCTACTCTTTAATAAAATGTATTAATATTATAGGTCAATCGATTCGTCTCGAACCAAGTAATCTTTTATATTCTGGTATCAGCTTTGAATTATGTTATTGAAAAAAGTTTTACTATAAAAAATCGATTTTTCAAATATTATGTATTATCATAGCTTCCTTACTGTTCAATAAAATGTTTCAATATCATAAGTCAATCGATTTCTTCTCGAATCAACACATCTTTTCTAGTAGTAGTAGTGCTTTATTTGTTTGAGAATCTTCTGATTCATACAAATAGGTTACAGTTCAATTCTAAAACTAACTGTTATTCTAATAAATAAAAACAAAAAACTAAAATTAAATTAAAGGCTGGTGGTAAACATACCCCAGAGGATTTAAACCATCCTTACAACGAAAGCAAATGAAAAAACCTTTGATTATATAATTAATTATGATGCTCATTCGTGGAACTTACTAATAAACATAACCATTTTCTTGAGAGATTTTTTATCAGGGTTATCTAGAATATTCAGCCAGGCATTCCTTATCACACACAGATCCCTACTTTCGCTTATACATGAAAATCTTACAGTATTAAAAAATTGACATTCTACTAAAAGATGGTACACAGGTTCTGTATTCGGACTATTCTCATGACAGTAGATACAATAACCATCAGCGTTCAAACTGCAGGTTTTATTCTTGATCATGAGTCTAAGTATTAACTTATTTATTAACCTTAATTGCGCTATAATTCTGATAAAACCGAGTGGTGTGCTTGACAGAATTAAATATTTCAATCGTCTTCTATCCCAATCTTTTTAAATATACTTCTAACCTGACGGGTCCAGTTGAATTTCTCTAAGGTTGACAAATCATCTTTCAATCTCTCCAGTTCTCTTAATCTTAAATAATATTTCTTAGGATATCGATCGTCGGACATATTTAGAACTTTCTCTATCCAATTAAGAATTAACCCAAAAACTCGAACAGCAAGATGGGAAGCACCTATTTCTAATCGAATAGCATATCCAGCAGTATTTTTTGGAACATGTAGAATTCTCTTATAAAAAGTGGCTTGAACTTTTCTATAAAACATAAATACCTGAGACTCCAAATATGTGCACCATACATTAAAACGCTAGATATAAGACTATCGAAAAGTCGAACAATAGGATTCCATGAATTATGTTTTAATCTGTGAATCAGAATAATCGTAGATCCTACAGCGAGGTTAGATTTACGAACAGCTTTATCTTTCGCCCCGACAAAAAGTGCAGATTGGGTGAATGGAGTGCCTAGGTAGATATAACCTTTGACAATATCAATCTCGGATGTTCCGCACATAAAAGGTGGGTATTTTTTATTATGCCCATGACCTCTCTTTCTGTAAATTACTATTTTTGTTTTTTCTATGTTGACTTCGAGCTCATTTATCCTACAGTAATCTAATAATCCTTCAAGAATCTCCCGCATTCCCACCAAAGAATCCGCAAAGAAAGCCAAATCGTGGGCGTAAGCTAAGAGCAATATATATATATATATACCATTAAACCATTTCCCTTTCAGGGTAGGCGTGACACTACCCGATTCGGGTAGTGTTTCTAGGTTTTTCTTGAAGTTATAAATAACTACAAGTGTGGGCTCACCACACCCACGATGTGCCAACAGCACTCATGTCAGTATTCTTGAATGGTCACCCATCCAAGTACTAACCGCGTCCAACGCTGCTTAACTTCAGTGATCTGACGAGAACTGGGGGTTTCAGCGTGGTATGGCCAACAAATGGTCTATTGATACCTCTGGCATACATAAATTCTTGTAAATCAGCAATTAAAAATGTAAATATTGTTGGACTTAGAACCTGCCCCTGCATGACTCCTTTCAATATATCTACCGATCCAGAGATGCCCTTATTTCCCTCGATCGCAATATTAGCTTTAGAGTAAAAATCTATCACCAATCTAATGAATTTTGAACCACAACCTTTCGAGATTAATTTGTTCCATGAGATAATATGATTAACTGATGGAAAGACTGCTTTGAAGTCAACATAGAGTACAAAAAGTTTGCTTCCGTTCAGTCTCAGACGATTTTGAATCATTGCGTTAAGGGTAAATATCTGATCCGTGCAACCTCTCCCCCTCCTGAAACCTGCCTGCCACTGTGGTAGGAGTTGCATGTCTTCAGCCCAAGCTGTCAGCCTTTTGGAAAGAATCATCGTAAATATCTTTGTAACACAGTTAACTAAGGAAATGGGGCGGTAGTTAGAAGGACCAGTGACATCCCCTTTCTTGTGTGTCATTCTGAAAAATGATTGAGACCACGATATTGGCACCTTTTCTTATTCAATTATTTTATTAAATAACGAGTTTAAGTAGAGGATAAGATTGTCAGGAAAATTGTTTAAAAAGTCATAGCTAATACTATCTGGACCAGGGGCCTTACCATTTTTCGATTGTTTCAAGCTTGAATTAGTTTCATCAAGAGTTATATGTGAATTAATTTAAGGATTTCGAAAATCATTGATCGTTATTAAGTAAGAATTTGGATCCCGAACTGGGTAAAGAGATTTCAAGTACTGTTCTCATATGTTTTAGTCTGTATCATCTTTATACGAAGGTTTGAAATTAAAGCTATTTACTATCTTCCAGAATTGTTTAGAGTCGATTGCATTCACGAGAGAATCTAATAAGGAATTCTTATAAACTTCCTTATTGGAATCTAATAATTGTGCATGCACTTTTTTACAATTCGTATAAATCGACACAACATCAGGATTGAATTTTTGTTTTCCTTAATTCTTAAGTGCTTGTTTTAGCTATTTTTTACTCTTTCTGCATTGTGCATCAAACCATGGCTTCGAACGACTCAGTCTTTTAGTCGGTTTTACAGTCATGTTAAGTTCTGTCGCTGTCTCTTTAATTGCATTGATTAAATTGTTTGAAAGGTCATCTATCGACAAGATTGCAGAGTTCTTATTTGGAGGGTACTGAATAATTACTTTAAATTTATCAGCAAAGTCATTATTCCACTTAAAAAAGGGGATGCTTGAATGGTTCGCATAATCTAAAGACGAATGATCTAATGACGTCAACGCTATAGTAAAATGACCCTCACATAAACTTCTCACATCAACTTTAAATTATGAGAATGAGAACATTTTTACTATAAAAATCGTTTTTTAATATGATATAAATGACCATAACTTCCTTACTCTTTGATAAAATATAATATATTTAGTTCAATCGAGTCGTCTCAAACCCAGAAATCTTTTATGTTCTTGTATTAACTTTGAATTATATTAAAGAAAAAAGTTTTACTATAAAAAACCGTATTTTCGAATATTATGCATTACCATAGTTTTCTTATTCTTCAATAGAATGTATCAATATTATAGGTCAATCGATTCGTCACGAATCAACACATCTTTGCTACTCTCGCATCAACTTTAAATTATGAGAATGAAAAAATTTTTACTTTAAAAATCGATTTTAAATATAATATAAATGATGATAACTTCCTCACTCTTTAATAAAATGTATTAATATTATAGGTCAATCGATTCGTGTCGAACCAAGGAATCTTCTATACTCTTGCATCAACTTTGAATTATGTTAATGAACACATACACACACGCGCGCACAAACACACACACACATCCGGACAATTGCTTAGAACATTGTATTAGACATTTTTAAATTGAGGAAGGTTTAATTAAATGAATTTAAAAATTTTGGAAATCTTTATTTTTTGCAATGGAATTTTGAAAAGATGTAAAGAAGATTTTCAGGAAAATCTAACTTTTTATTTTTTCCAATATTTAAAAAAAAGTTCCTGCCGATATAAAAAGGCATCCTATCAGTTTTATGCGTGATAAACAGATTTTTGTGGACGGGCATTTTTGATTAAATATATCATTTTTTATTTTTCCTCATAAATGATACAAGCTATCACAAAAAAGTAAGAATTGTTTTTCGTAGAATTTTTCTGGATGTCTGAACTTTGAGCCGAACATTTTTTTGTACCTTTTGTGGTTTCCGAGAAAAATGCAAAAATTCGATATTTCCAAAATAATTTTTTCAGTGTGAAGCATTATTTTACCAAGAACGAAACTCACGAGATATGTGGTACATATTTCCAGCTATTTCTCAAAAAGAAAATGTTAAAAAGGAGGGTTTTCGAAAAAATGTACTTTCAAGAATTTTATAAAAACGGCCGCCATGTTGTCATTTTTTCAATTCAAAAGAAATTTTTGAATCAATTGCAAGAGCAAGAATTCCCATGTCCAACCAGGAAAATCCCGGATATCTACGTTTGTTTGGAAAATACTGGATGTTCGAAAAACTTTTCTCAATTTTTGAGAATTCGCAAGTAATCTTCCAATTATTGAAACAAATCCAATACATTTTTTCTAATATAACTGTCGATGAAAAGCTAGTTTTCAACCTTTTCTGAAACTGATCCGCATTTGGATCCTAGATCTAAATGTAGAAAAATATTACATCTTAAAAAAAATTGTTTTCAAACTGATAATAAAGTTTTTTTTTAATTCGAAAATTTATATTTTGCATACCAAAGAATCGACCTAACATTTTCTACAAGAGAAATTGATTTTTGATTATAATTATATTTTTAAATACTTCGTTTCTAAAATCTGATCCACATTTGGTGCCTTTGCCCTAATTATTTTAAATTATGTGACAAATAAAGGGTTTCATATCAGGACCTCCCAAACGCCAAAATTATGGAAAATCGTTTTTTATCTTATGTTTGTGGGATTTTTATCCTGGCCTAGATTTTTCTTGAAATTTTGCCTGATTTGAAATGGAATTGGCCATGCTAGCGACTTTTCTTGCACAAGTTACAATTTGAAATAGCAAAAATTGATTAAATTCCACGCAAACACTGAGTTCAGAGTTCAAATGATGCATGTTAAATGGTAAATTTAGCCTTTTACTATAACATTAAAATTTAATAAAAATAAACAATTGTTTACATATTCCGGTTTGTCGTTTGCCGTTCATTATAGTATTTTTTTAATTCTTCATCAAACTCAATTTTGTTCACAATACACTCACCCATAATTTTTACGTTTTCGTTCGCTTATACTGCTCGCTTCAAGATTGATGGCAGACTGATGTTATTTATAAATGGTCAATAAATTCAGAATTTGATTGGTATGAATAACATCTGCTACATTATATTGAATGACAAGAAATTTCACTGCTAAATCAAAATACATAATAGTAAACAATAATAATAACACATCCCCACAAAAAAAATCTTTTTTCGGGTCTGTAGGTCAGACCATGCTTACTATATGTTTTTGGGGTCGCTGAATCCGAATCCGAGGTTCAAAAAACCCCAGCACGTTAGGGTTCTGACATAGTCTCAAAAAACCTCATAAAAAATCTTTTCCCGGGTCTGGAGGTCAGACTATGTTTAATATATGTTTTTGGGGTCGCTGAATCCGAATCCGAGGTCAAAAAAACCCCAGCACGTCAGGGTTCTGAGATAACCTCAAAAAGCCTCCTGAATTTTTTTTTCGAGGGGTTCAGACCATGTTTATTATATGTTTTTGGGGTCGCTGAAAAAATCTTCTCACGTCCCTAACGTCCTGGAGTTTTTTACACTACGGATTCGGATTCAGCGACTCCAAAAACATATAGTAAACATGCTCTGATCCCCGGACACGGAAAAAAAGTTTTATGAGGTTTTTTGAGGTTATGACAAAACCCTGACTTGCTGAGATTTTTTGGACCTCAGATTCGGATTCAGCGACCCCAAAACCATATAATAAACATGGTCTGACCCCCGAACGCGAAAAACAAATTTTATGAGGATTTTTGAGGTTATGTCAGAACCCTGACGTGCAGGGATTTTTTGGACCTCGGATTTGGATTCAGCGACCCCAAAAGCGTATAGTAAACATGTCCTGACCTCCAGACCCGGAAAAAGATTTTTTATTAGTGTTTTTGAGGTTATGTCAGAATCCTGACGTGCCGGGGGTTTTTGGAGCTCGGATTCGCATTCAGCGATCCCAAAAACATATAGCAAATATCGTCTGACCACCAGACCGGAAAAAAAGATTTTTTATGAGGTTTTTTGAGGTTAGGTCAGAACCCTGACGTGCTGGGGGTTTTTAGACCTCGGATTCGGATTCAGCGATCCCAAAAATATATAGTAAACATGGTCTGACCTCCAGATCCGGAACAGATTTTTTGTTGTGTGGCTGTGTAATCCATGAAGTATTCAAGATGTAGAAAATAATTATACATAAAATAAATCTGAGTGGATATAATTATGCAACAATAATTATTATACTTATAATTATTATTCACATTAATTATAAATTCATCATTCAATTATTCAATTAATATCAGGATTTTCTAATCAAATGATTATTTAATTAATTACGCTTTTCTTTATTATTTTTCATTAATAATATTATATGATTATAATAAGGCAAATTGAAAAATAAATAAATGTCTACCTTCGAATCCTGTGAAAACATGAACTTAAATTAAAAGCCTTTTTAAAATATGACATAAAATCATTATTCTTATTATTTTGTAAAATTATATTTCATTAATTAGATGAACATGAAAATAAATTTAAAAAAAATGTTAAATAGCCATTTATTGTGTTTTAATACTCTATGGCTGGTTTCCTGTAAAAGCCTAAAACTAGTCAGGCTTTCAGAAGAATAGCTGAGTATTCTTCTGAATGCCTAAATAAACCAGGCACTCGGACGCCATGTATAGATGTCGTCCCAAATTCTTCCGAACGCCGGCAGTTGGCTGAATGCCTAGGCAGTCGGCTGAAAGCCTGAATCCTCTAAAAGCCTACAACAAATACATATATTACATTTTTAAACATAATTTTACAAATAAAATTGCTAACGCTACGGGGTTTGGAACCTACATCTATACCTGAATCTATCGCCTAACAGTCGGAAGTCTTAACAATTACTCTATACCTACAGAATTGAAACTCAATGAAAAAACCATCATCATAAGTCACAGCTCAAGAAAGTTGAAACAACAATTTTTTAACACCTTTTTCTCACAAATTTTGTTATTATTATACGACATCATATGGATGTAAAATAAATGAACTCTTAACGGGAATAAAAATAAAATGATTTTTAAATAAATAATTTAAATCGAATACAAATTTTCTTTGTGTAATATTTTGTCTTTTCGCGTTGTAGATCATTTTGCAACTTTTTATAAAGTCATAAAATGGCATTTTTAATGAGCATTTAAAACTTGTATCGACGGAACTTAGAAATTTTATCGCGTACTGCGACAATTTGTATGTATAGTTTTTATAGTATTCATAACTATTTGTATTTATAGTTTTTTGAAATTTTTAGAACACATGAACCGTATTTTTAAACCTTTTTTTTTAATTTTTAAAATGTTTATACTGTCAGTATAGTACTGCCCCGATCGCGGAGCCATCCATCCGCCAGTACTGGGCGAACTGCCGGCTATCTGTCCTGGTGACCAGTACTGGGCCAGTACTGCGCCCATGGTGAACTCCGGCGAACTACTGAATTTTCCACCTGGGAACACCTAACTTAGCCATATGATGAGGAACGTCGAAGTTGACAAACTTTATGTGAATAATTTGTTTTGGTGTATAACAGTGCTGCGACTGGCCATAATTTCGTTTGAAATTTTCATTTTGTGGTTTAACTAAACGTTCGAAAAAATTCGGCATTATAATTATCTAAATTTACTGTAAAACAATCGTGATCCGCATTTTGACCCCAGATTCGGATTAGGTTTGTCTTGCCCCATACAAAAATTCATGTAAAATTATTATTTTCTTGAATTACTTTATGACTTATTATTTTTCTATGTTAAGACAAATACACTCTCCCGAACATAGCTATGATCCAGAGTCGTTGTATACTCAAATTTCTAAGGAACTTTTAGATCTAGATATAGCCCCAACTATGGGATTAGACTGGAAAAACACAAAAAACATACAGCCGCGATGATCGTGCCTAAGTAGCATTTCGTGAGTAGACAGGTAATATTAATACATAGTATTCATATCATTAAGATATTTTTTACTGTTGTATGAACTGGTAATATAATTTGCGTTGATTTCCGCATTTGTGTATTTTAGAGAGAGAAAGGGCGCCTAATAACAGTCGATTGGCGCCTCAATGGCGCCACGGATTTTGCACCCTTGGGTAGGGATCCAGGGTAGTTATTACACGCACGCAGGTAGAGGACGAAAATCTGAAAGGGTTAGCGTCAGCTGAAGATGCAAATGAGGTGTGTTGTTGTGAGTGTGTTATTACAGTAGTTATTTTTAATAATTTTAGTACAATTTCGTGTGAATTTTAAAATTCGCAGTCCTTTTGCACGACTGCCAAATAATAGTGTTTGAATTAATGATATTTTTATTAAAAAAACTTCTGTCACTTTTTAGATTATATTCAGCAGCCTTTAATTTCCTATTTCCATCTACTTACAGTCGCGCTAATGTTTAAAAAACGCAGGCAATACAAGTATCCTATTTCACATATTTTCCTATTCTGGAACAAAAATTCAACCAGGACATTCAATTACACCACAATAAATGAAAATGCATATTGCACAGAGAATACGAGGCTCTTTAGAGCGAGACGTAAAAGGAAAAGAGTATCGTATCATTTCCGAGTCGATATTGCCGGAAGAATTGAAGCCAGTCTACGAGGAATCATTTCGCAAAAACGGATAGAGGGGTCGCTAGCAAGACCGAGACAGGAAGAGCCGGGTACCAATTTCGTCGAAAATTTCATACATGAATCGGCCAACGGAAGGCACGAGTTCGACTGGGGGAAAGAGGGTTACGGAGACCTTGGGGAAAGGCTGGGTGTGCTTAAATCGTGGAACACGGCCTCGACTAGGGCGGAATGCATAAATTCGGCGACTGAAATTGGCGCCGAATACTTTTACAATTCAAATTATGGAAATCCCGCGGGGTGCTCGCCAGTTCTCAGCGGCTGGACCCTGTGTGTAATATACGCACGCATGCGCATATATGTAACGAATGGATAAGTTAAATCTCACGCCTGATTGATAATACTGCGAATTAAATAGTATATACGTGGCGTCGAAAACAAAAAACAGAGATGAAAAAATGCCAGCGGATTTAGATTGGGAGTATCTCGATTTTAATTTAACGATGTCTAGCATTCACAACGAGGCGCATGAATATGCTCCAAATAGCGAAGCATCATTTGGCATAATTTTTGTATTTTCGAATTTATATTCACTATAACATTTATTCAATCTGATTTTCATTGAATATAGTTTTTTTCCGAACTTGTTTGCCATAATTTTCTGTGTAAAACATGTATTCGAACTGTCCACTATTATGAAATTTTCCGTAAGACTAACATATTTTTAGCTCTTCCAGGGCTAGTATTACGGAAAATTCCTTAATACTAGCCCTAGCACTATCTTAACCTGACAGTCTTACGGTAAATTTCGTAAGACAATAAAGTGCCATTTCTGTTACGTGGAAAATCGGTGGGGTGAGAATTATGACAAATGGCGATTCGTGTAAATGAATGAAGGTTATGTGGTTATTCAGAAAGATGAGGATAAAAAATAAAAATAAAACCCAAAATCCCCCGGGTTCCGAGATAAGGCCCGCTGAAGTTAGTATTACCGGGTATTATTAGCTCTGCAAAGACTGACAGACTGACGATGACTAAAGAGTTTAAGTCCGACTTTGCAACCTGCGCGTGTTGAACTCTAGGTAATGCTAACGCAAGCGGCAACGGTCAGCCGTTTTTAGGTATTTTAGACTCATGCAAACATAGTTCTGAACGTAAACAAGGTCATGGTCAAGTTCATATTCGGATGTAGAATTTACCGCTCATTCCATTTCCGAGGTCGAAAGGAGGATCGTGATTAAAAAATCTCACTTGACCTTCAGCTTACCTTTACTATTGACTTGACTTCACGGTAAAAGTTAAATTAGAATGTAGAATTGTAAGCTCTTTTCATTTGTGGCGTCGTGAAAAGGGGTCACTGTTAAAAAAAACCGAGTTGACCTTGAGATGCTCCTTTGAACTTGACCTTGATGTCAAGATCACAAATACTTCTTGTATTTGAGTAGCAAGCCTTAGATCAAGGATTTTACAATAAACCTTAATTTTTAAGAGAGCCAATACCCGATGATACTGACTTCAGTGGGCCTTATCTCGGAACCCGGGGGATTTTGGACTTTGCGCCCACGCAGACATTTGTTCAGGACGCCGAGATACGTAACATATAACAAATTCAGCCGAATTAACTGAAACCACTTTCCAAGTAGAGTCAATTGCCGAGGAAGAAGAGCTAATACCCAGTG